>CM054063.1:160399574-160475946 GCA_028641055.1 Alopecurus myosuroides | reverse complement strand
CTGATATTGTAAGCAGATGGTTGTGGCGTGTGAAGGCTTGCCTAGGGCCATCTGCGCCATTGGCTTAGGCATGGCCGGGGCAACGTTGTGTGGGACAAATCCGGATGATTGGTTGTACGCCTATGAACATTTCAAGGCTAAGAATCTGCCGCCTGAGCGAATGGAAGAAATTTTGGCTGTTCTGGGTTAGTTGCATGGTTCTTGAGGTCAATGAACTTCCTCTCTAAGGTCCCACCTTCAACACGTTCCTCTGGATCTAGTGGATATACTGTGATGCAACCTTTAGTTTTGGTAGTCTCAGGAGTTGTATTAGACTATTAGGTGCCATCTTGCTATTTTTATCAAGTTCTCCGTGTTGACCATCACCATCTAGTTCCGGACTAAGGACACATGGCAACATAGAAAAGTCTCTTGCTATCTATATTATTTTCACTTGTAATCTTCACTGTAAAAAGATTGGTGGAATGTGAAGGTCCTTAATCTATTATAACCTTGAGGCGTAGGTTATCGTTTGTCGGTTTCCTTGTTTGTAAGGGCATCTCCAATAGTTGTAAGATAGACGTTGGTAGATTTTGCCACATAGGTTTTTGATGATGTGTCATAGAATAAATGAGGAGAGAGAGTGAGGTTATATGTAGATTAACCAACAACCCTTGCACAAGCTCCGAGGTAGAACAGAGAGAGGTCTTGCACATTCTCTCACCTCCAATTGGTCAAACTACATACAACCATTGGAGTGGTTGTAAGATGTGTTGTTGGTTGATGACATGTCCAATTTTACCAACAAGTTAACCAACAAACTGTTAAAGATGCCCTAAGGGCATCTCCAGCCAGCGCCTCAGGACGCAATAGCTCCGATTTGCTCCAAAAACGCCAGTCGTCCCCCAGCGCCCTAGCGAAATAGCTCCGATTTGCTCCAAAAACGCCGTTTTTTTACCAGCCCCCCCAAGAACCCCAAATAGCGCCGTTTCGGCGGAAATTAGCGCCGGCGCACCCAGGCGAAACCCAGCCCGTTGGATTCGGCTTGGGGGGGGGGGGGGGGGGGGAGGAAGGAAAAGCGCGCGTGGGCCAGCACTGTCGGCGAGGCAACACCATTTCCCCGACTTTCCCCATCCCGACTCGCCTTTTCCTCTCGCTCGACTCGCCGTCGCCACCCCCACGCAGCCGCCGTCGGACACCACCACACACGAGCAACGAGCCGAACCTCCGCCGTCTAGCTCCGCCGCGCCGCCGGCGCCGTTTACTCGCCCCTCCTCCGAGAGAGGTTGTTTCCGGCGAAACGCGTCCACCCCCCGCAAGGTGTTCTACGTTCTGCCCGGCCCATGGACTCCGACGCCGAGGAGATGCTCGCCGAGCTATTCGACGAGGAAGATCGGGCCGCCATCGACGACGAGGAACACCTGCTGATCCTGAGCTGCCTGGCCGGCTTGCAGGCCCAGGCCGCCCAGCCGCAGCGTGCTGGATCGAGGTCCGGTCGCCGCAAGAGCAAGCCGAGGCAGCGGTACGAGGGGTACTGAATCCTCTACTCCGACTACTTCGCCGAGGATCCCACCAACGACGAGAAGGTTTTCCGCGTCGTTTCAGGATGAACCGCAAGCTCTTCCTCAAGATCATGCATGCCATCCGGGAGTTCGACACCTACTTCAAATTGAAGAAGGACTGCACCGGCACGGTAGGGTTTACCTCTATTCAGAAGTGCACGATGGCCATGAGGTTGCTTGCATACGGTGCTCCCGCAGATGCACAACATGACTACCTGCGCATGAGCTAGTCCACGACCCTTGACTGCTTGAACAAGTTCCGCTGGGCAGTGGTTGCAGTTTTTGGCCCAACATACCTGCGATCACCCAATGCGCAAGACGTCTCCTCGCAGAGAATGAAGCAAGAGGCTTTCCTAGGATGCTTGATAGTATCGACTGTATGCATTGGGTATGGAAGAACTGTCCATTTGATTGGCAGGGGATGTACAAGGGAAAGGAAGAAGAGTGCTCGGTGGTTCTCGAGGCCGTGGCTTCGTACAATCTATGGATTTGGCATTCATTCTTTGGTATGCCTGGAAGTCACAACGACATCAATGTCTTGCAGTGCTCGAATGTCTTTGCCGAGCTTGTCGAAGGCCATGCCCCCCCTGTGAACTATGAGATCAATAGACACAAGTATACAAAGGGGTATTATCTTGCAGATTGCATCTACCCGAAGTGGGAAACATTTGTGAAGAGCATCTCCAACTCTGTGCCAGGAAGCGCAAAAGTTTGGTTTTCCAAGTGTCAGGAGGCTTGCGGGAAGGATGTTGAGCGGGCATTTGGCGCGCTGCAATCTCGATTCGCTATTGTCCGGTACACAGCTATGACTTGGTCGAAGTCCAACATGTGGAAGGTGATGCAGTGTTGTGTGATCTTGCACAACATGATCATTGAGAGTGAGCGGGATGACCCGGTGCCTGACAGTGAGGCAAGCACACCATACTACCGACAGGGTCCTCTTGCAAATGTTGATCACCAGGTGCCGGCATCATGGACAACCTTCCTCGCCACACGGCAGGAGATTCGACACGCTGGAACACACCAAGCTCTACAGAATGACCTCGTGCAACATTTGTGGGCGCGAAAGGGGAATGGCAATGTTGAGAACGATGACAATGCGTAGTGTAATTTGTTTTATTTGTTTAAACTGTTGAACTATTTATTTTTATGGCAAATCTCTATTTATTTAATTTATAGTGCATGTCGAGACATCGTAGTAGAATTCATAGACGGGGGGTGCCATGAGACTACCGATAGAGAAGTAGGGGGACGTGATCGTATGTTGAACAATGACACAGGGTTTTACCCAGGTTCGGTACGTCGCAGCAGTGCGGCGTTCCTACTCCTGCAATCTCACTAATCAGGACTAAATCCTAGAGTAAACAGAGTACAATGTGAGGTTTAGTTTAGCTACTCGTCAAGGATCCACCTCTCGGCGAGTTAGCCTCTAGCTTCTTGTCTATCTTTCTTATCTCCCGTCCGGATTTATATAATAGCCGGGTTAGGGCTTACAGAAGAGGAAACCTAGAAGACTACGGTATGTGATAACTTTGCAGGCAAGGAATCCGCCTTCTACTCCAAGTCGTACCACGTGGGCCGTGGTCCGGGTTCTTCTAGAATCCGGGTTCCGTGCATCAGCTTACTCGGACGCCCAATGGACCGTGATCCATTACCATTTAGGGCACCCTGGTAATCCGGCACTTTAGACCACTATCTAATATACCCTAATGGGTATATATCCGATAGTAGCCCCCAAAAAGGATTAAGACTTCGATTCGCCGTCTTTCGTCAAATTTGCATTCTTTCCGAGAAATACTGGCTTTCTGTCTTGATTCTTCTTTTCTTTTAACCATGCTATAACGCGAAACTCGGATTTCGGAAAATCCGGCTTTTCTTCCATGAGCCTTCGTGGAGAAGCAACTTCGTACGTCAGCGCTTTAATCATGCTGACGTCAGGGACGTTTGGGTTTCGAGCGCGAAACCCTGAAACATATCTCTGACAGATTCTCGCGGGAAACGAGGAGATAGCAATAATCACCCGTCGTTTCATTTCCCGGAATTTCCGGCGAGTGACACGTGTTGATCATCCAACGGTCAAAAGAGCCGTTAGCACGTATCGCGACGGATTTTCAGCTATAAATAGCCAACTCCATCCCCTCCGGCAAACCTTCCACTCCCATGTTCTTCACGCCTCAAGCACCAAGCGCTCGAGCCACAGTGAGCAGAGCAAGACCCGAACTCGCGCTCGCAACTGCACCGTTCGCGAACCTCGTCAGAGAGCACGGAAATCTTCTTGCGCCGCCCGGAAATGGCATCTCCAAGCGCTTCCCCGGACCGCTCCGTCGCGGCGGAGATCGACGATATCATCAACACCATGGACCCCATGGTGGACTCGCCCCTCCGCGCCACCGGCGACGAGCCGGAAAAGACCGCCAGCAGCCAGGCCCGCGAGGATCCACCTCTCGCGGCCGCTAATCTGGCTGCGTCTTCCTCCGCGCCATCTCCGCCTCTCGCTCCTGAGACATCGGAGGAGAAAATTCTTCTCGTTGGAGAAGAACTCGCCGCCGCGTCCGCCGCCGCCGGGGCTGAGGACGAAGGCGAAAATGCCGGCAATTGGAGCCAAAGCAGTATTCCTCCCTCTCTTCTTCCGACAATGGAGAAGGAGGGGTTCATTATGGAAGGCAAATGACGTCACGAACAAGAAGATTCTGAGCCATTGCCCAAAGCCGGGAACGAGTTCTCCTAACCTCTCACATTACTAGAGGTATGGGACTCCCGCCTTCCGCCTTCTTTCTCGAAATTCTCGACCATTACGGTATTCAGCCCCACAACCTTCCACCAAACTCTATTCTATATCTAGCCGGCTTCCAAGCCCTTTTCGAGGGGTATTTAGGAATAGCACCTATATTAGACTTCTGGCAATACTGCTTTGGAGTGAAGCGAAACCCTACAGAGGGTGTTCTTCCAACCTGCGGGACCATATCTTTCACCCTGCGGAGATTCAGGGAAGATTGGTACCCGAAAATAAAAACATCAGAACCGTCAAGTTTTGGACGAGTTCTTTCTTTTACCACCAAGACATCCCATATCCCGGAAAATAAAACAGGGTTCCTCCATTCGTTAATTCTGTTGCTATCCCTCAAGACAGCTGGGCCGTCGAAGCAGTGCAAACCTTTGCCGAATGATTTGCTGAAAATCAAACTGCGCATCGCCAAACTTACCTCCTCACAACCTCCCCTGACCTGAACAGACACAATTTTGTGTTGGTTCGGACGTCGTACCCAACCTCTTGCCCACCGACCCCGGCTTCTTTGTGAATACGAAGGTCCAGAAGACGAAATGAGAGGAACGGAGAAGGCCTTTTCAAAGAGGGATTTCAAGAAGCGGGTCAACCAATTGGTTGCTACTCGCGACCAGTACGAGGAAAGCTTGGGAATGTATCACGAGGAAAACCCGGTTCCCAAGGTACTTCATTTTTCTCTAATGGGCATTCTCTCGGATTTTTTGTCTTTCCCGAATTTTCCTAACTTAGTCGGATCTTTTGCCATTTCCATAGTTCGATGCTCTTACGGAAAAAGACCTTGCGTCCGACGCCGAACTCGACGAATTGCATGCCAATTTTTATGGCGGTCGGAAGCGCAAGAGGCAAGTAACCACGGAGGAAGTGATAAATCTTGACGGAATTCCTATCGCCACGTCCAGGTAATTTTCTGGGGATTTCATATTTTTGCGTGATTTTTATTTCACAAGCCATTTTGGTTCCTCGAGGCATTTACTTCTCGGATTTTTCCTTCATCCCTTCCTCCTTTTAGTCTTGCTCCAACTTCTTTGAAATCAAAGAAACTGAAAAAGCACAAGGCTACTGTCGGCAAGGGAGCGCCATCTCCAGCTGCAGCTCCTCCTACTCGAGTTACTCTTGGTGGGGAGGATAAATCCGCGAAACCGAAGGAACATCCCCTGCCGACCAGCCAGCCTATTGCATCCAATGTGGATGCGAGGGAAAGGGCTGAGCCGGAGATGGGCGATCCTTCTCGGACGCTTGAGGAGGAGCCCGTTCCTTTTTTCGACAAGGACTTCAAGGTAAAGGAGGAACCATTTGACGATCTCAGATACATTCGTCCGGCAGCTAAGAAGTTCTTCGCTCCTGCTCCCCTGATCCGTCCTTGGCCACAAGTGTAACACCCGGGGGATTTCCCCAATTAGAAAATTGCTTGTTTTATTTTTTTCGCATCATAGCACCATGCGTCGTTATGCATCTAACACTTGCAAAGTAATTATATTGCATCCAATCCTAATTCTTTCTAAATTTTATGGAATTAATTTGGTGCCTAAATCTGTTTCACTTGTGTCCAAACAATTTCTGAAAATTATAAAACAAAAAAAAATGTTTTGGGAGACAGCCTAGCAGCCAGCCAGTCGAACTGGGCCGAAATAGCCCAGTTAGACCAACCAGCCACCAAGCCAGCCTCCCCACCCGAAACCCTAGCTTCCCCTTGTCCCTTTTCCATCTACACCCCGCCTCCTCATTATTTCTCGCGATCGAGTCCTCCCTCACCAACCACCACGCACGCACGAGAGGAAAAGGGGATCGATCGATCCCCAACATCCAGCGACGCCTGCGTCTCCTCTCCGCTCGATCCATTGCCGCTGTCCTCCTCTGCATCGAACCACCTCCATCCTCGCACCGAGCAGCGCCGCCGTCGGCCCCAAGCCCCGCCTCCATCGCTCCTCTCCCGCCTCCTACTCTCGCTTCCCCGCCGCCTTGAGCTCCTCCCCGCCCCGATGAGCACATCGGTGCCGCCTCGAGCCGTCTTCGGACTCGTCCCCTCCTCCGCCCGCTGGTGTTGTAGAGATGCTCGACGCCTTGGCCTGCTCCTCTCCGAGCAGGAGCTCGCCTGCCATGGCCGCCGCCCGCTCCTCTCCGGCACCTCACTGCCTTGCTCGGTCGCTGCCGACGGTGCGCAACTTCGGTCGCGCTCCTCTGCTAGCTGCTGGTCAACCGGAGCTCGGACGCAGGCCCCTTCTGCTCCTCCACCTCCGTTCCCGCGTCCAAGGGCACCGCTCGCATCACCTGCCTCCTCCTCTATCCTCCACCTGATGAGGCTGACGAACCTTGGCCTCTTTCCGCGACCAAGACGGCAGGGGCGCCGTCATGCTCCTCACTGCCGTCCTCCTCGGCTCCCGATGCTCGCCGTCCCGAGCTCCGACCTCCACTTCGATACAACTGCTGCCGTGGCCGACGGCGTCTGCACCTCGCCTCCTTCTGTGTTACCTCCGACCCCGACTAGAGCACCTCAAGCTCCGTCGTCCTTGTTTCCCGCGAGCAGTCTGCGACAAGGAGCGTTGTTGAGAGCTGCTGCCCTCTCTCCTCAGCATCTCCACCGCCCTTGACCTTCTGGTGTTCGACACAAGGCCAGCGAGAGGTTTGTGCTCCGTGAGCACCTGTCCGTGCATGTGCTGTGTTTGCTCTGGCCGAGGCCTTCGTGTCCGTGCCCGATACATGACCACCATCGACTAAAACCTCGCCAATATCTTCGGAAGATAGCACACCAAGCTCGTCAACGATGCATCAACAAGAACCACTTTGAACGACTACGGCCGCCCCACAAGTACCTCGTCGACAATACGCCAAGGGCTTGAGTATGTCCGCTTTGCGTTGGCCGCCATCGTGCGCGCCGTGAAGACCGGAACCTTGACATGATCTCCTACACGGATGTGCTGAGTACCTCGACCACGTCTACTTCCTCTTCGAACCTCGATGAAACGATCGACAACGACCACCGATGACGTGAACGACTACTTCGGCTACGGAACGAGTACGACTACTTCCCTGACGCCGACTACTTTCCCTACGGTCCGAAGATCTCGCCTTCATCTCCTTCCTCTACGGCGTTTAACCCGAAGACCCTCTTTCCAACGTGCGAACCCAAACCCTATCCCTTATTCCTATATGACCTATTTTCTATAAAATGTCATCTGTTTTACGAATGTCATATCATCATGTTTGCATCACATCTTTTGTGGGTTACGGGTAACTAACAATCACATAACAATTAAATATGAAATTTGTTGGGATGCTATAAATAGTAGCTCAGTTCCATTTAAACTTGCATAGCTCATCTTTATCTCATCTAAATATATTGACTCAACATTTAATATTGATGGGTAGATAAAATAACTCGAACCGCTTAATTAATTGTTGGGATTCCGATTCCACTTAAATTGGTTAAGTTGCATCTCGCATGTCATGCATATAAATTAGGACCATGCTAGTTCTTTGCCGTAGTAGTAATTGTTGCATCCGGTGTTTGTTCTAGTTCGTTGCTTCTTCGCGGATAGCACGTTGAGATTATGTGAGCACCGACAAGTTCTTCGGATGTACCTCTACTTGCTGAATCTCAGACAAGTATACTCACTTGCTACCTATGTTGCCTTTCCTCACTTGATACCGATACTTTCCGTTGTCTAATCTGCTAGCCTTATGATTCGTTGCTTGTGTTCCGATCCTATCACATGTTATCTTGTAACCCTGAAATAGCCTCTCCTCCACACCTACAACCCTGTTGTTTGTTGGCATGTATCGTACTAGCATGCTTAGGTTTGTTTGCGCTCTAGTCCTGTTGTCCTTTGTTCTATCACCTGTTTAGTTTGATAGTTGGGTTTCAACTTAATCAACAACATGTTAATGTTTTGGGTAATAATAATAATTTGATGATAAGGCACCGGCAGGAGGCCCGGCGTGGTTTTGAGGCCTGCTAGTGTCGAACTTAATTAGGAAAAGGGTCTTGTCCTCCGATCCATGATGAGCGCACTAACCGCATGTGGGAAGCGTGTATGGGCGCCCCCCGCAATTCTGATTCGATTCGCATCTTGTCCAAATCGCCACACTTAGTTCGGGCTTTCCATTTGATGCATGCATATGCAGGTGCGAACCCTTGGCGCCAGGGTGGAACTTTTGTAGTCGGCATTTAGGGCGGCGTGGTCTTAGAGTGCTATGAGGGTCCCCCTTTTCTTCGTGGGGGCTCGATTAGCCGCGCACGCACAACACGTGGTTCTTTGGGCTTGATGCGAAGAAGAGTTGGGTTGTGTTGAGTGTCTCGCTTGGTGGAAGGGCCTTTCCATCTGGCGTGTCATTCTTACGTGTACGGCCAAATTGGTGCATCCCTGCAGGGTTAAATCTTCTCGAGAAACCGTGTTGTCCGCGGTTATGGATGACTTGGTGAAAGTGCTGGCTAACAAGTACTCAGACAATTTACACTTAACGATGATAACTTGACTAGTAATATAGATTATCTCCACCATAAAAATGAATGTCACCTTAATCAACCGTGCGAGTTTCCTTGGGTTGCTTCCTTAGTAGGGGGTAACACTGGATGGGTATTGTTTGGTGAGTAGTTATAGCTGGTTTTGTCGCGCTATCTTATCCCTTTCTTTTAGCCGGAAGTTGTAGTGCGTCTCTTTAGTTGTTAGTGCTGCCCGCTGCCGCTTCCTTGCAATAATCCCTTCCTTCCGTTCTACCCAAAGTATTTTGTATCTTGTGATGATTGGTTACGCTGATATCTTGTGAGTATGGTTTATCCACTTGCCAATACTTAATAGTACTGACCCACGAATCCATTTTGTGGCTGCATATTCCATATTGTAGTCAACAGGTTTGAAGTCTGACGACGTTAGCTTGGGAATCCCTCCGGCTTGGCCTGGGCAGGGATTGGACGCCATCGGTTATCTTCAGGACTCTTAGTCCAATTTGTATCTTGTCCGTAGTCGGACACTATGTTGTTTCTTCCGCTGTCATTTGGATCTTTGTATTGTATCAGTTGTATCCTTGACTCGTTTGAGTCGTCTTGTATATACCTCCTCTGTTGTTGTTGTGGATTATTCGTGAACTGTTGTAATGTTATCACAAGTGGCAACCTGGAATCGGTTATTATGTGAATTTTGGCGGAAATGCTGAAATCTGCATAGTGCCCGATCTCGGGGCGTCACAACAAGGCGGACTAATTGTCCGAAATAACTTCGTATTTTCACCTCACCAGGTCATCCAAGACGGCCTTCACCATGTTGGAATTCTTTTTGCTGAATACGCAAAAGAATTCAACGATAACTTGTCAGGTTTGCAGCGGATGAGCCAGGTAATAACTCTAGCCCCCAAGCAATAAGTCAAATGCATGCTTTTAACTTAATTCTTTCATCCTTTTTATGCTTGCTACTAACTTGAGCCCTTTGTTCCTTTTCCGTGTTTCAGCAAACCGGTGAAAGCGTAAACCTGGAAGTTTTCGGCAAGCTTACCGTCAAGAATAAGGAGGTTAGAAACCTTCTCTCTATTCTTGACGTTAAGGAGGCGGAGTTGGCATCCTCTCAGCATCAGCTGGAAGAAACGACAGGTCTGTGATTTCTCTGTATTTCAATTTTATGCCTTTTTCTAAGTATTTTTCCGAGTTTTTTTAACTCGGTATTTTTACTTGCTTTTCAGCTGCTTTGGCGAAAGCCAAGAAAATTGCTGAAGATGCCGGCAATGCCGAGAACCTTCGCCGGGAAAATCTGGACCTTCATAAGGAACTTATGAGGGTACAGAAGGAACTGGAGGCCAGCCAGCTAGCTGTTGGCATTGCTCAATCCAATGCCTCCAACCAAGCTGAGAAGGACAAGGAAACTATCCGAGACTTGGAGAATGCATTGACCCTGCACCTGGAGGAGGGCTCCGAGATGGATAAAATCCTCGGTAAGTATTCTACTTTTACCGGACTTTCGATGTTTTATAATCTTTCTCTGCTTTTTCCATAACACTTTGGTTATTTGTGTGAAAAACAGGAGACGACCCAGCTCTTACTCGGATTGAAAAGATCCGAGCCTTTGGGAAGGTCTTCACCGCGCTCAAAGCTGCGGGGATGTTGCTTGTCAACAAGTTCCTTCCCGCAAGGACTGGGGAGTTCTCGGAAGTTGAAAAACTTCCGGGAGCTATTGTGGAGGTGGCGGAGTCCAAGGAATCCACCTTGCGCTCCGCGACACGTGGTGGTGCGCGCATGGCTCTAGGGCTCATGCGCATGCACTACCCCTCTGCCAAGTCTTGGCGCGTGGCGTCCGGCATCCCGCAAGGATACACAGAAGCCCAGCGGACCAGCATCTTTGACGAGATCAAAGGTCATGCCACCAAGATCGCTTCCATGGTCAACGTCTCCATCTTCTATCCGAAGGAGGCAATTCCGGAAATTCACGAGGAGTTCTCCAGCGAAGACGACTCGGATGCTTGAAGGGATTTTCCGGGTCCTGGGTAGATAGATAGGAAATAGGAGCATTACCGAACTTATAATGTAAACATTATTGTAATGCTTCTATTCTTTTGAATGAACAAGTACTCCGCTTTTTGCAGCAATTTTATCTAAATATTACGCAAGTTTTTCGGGTTATTATTCCTTTATCTTCTAAATTCTCTGGTTTGTATGATTTAACTGTCCTTAGTGCTTGAAATGGCTCGATAGCGTTTTAATCTTAATGCCAAGCGACTGGGTATGACCAATGAGTCTAAACTCGGCAACATGGACCACGCTAAAGACATTTTTGCTAGCTCCAGTGACCCAACACAAAAACAATCAGATAATATTTAGAGAACTGTAAGGATTTTTTGTATGAAACTCAGGCACGCAGGCACAATTTGGGTTTCCTTAAGCCATTTTAGGCTGAAAATCATTCAGTTTTTTAACGCCGAGCACGCAGGCACAATCCGGGTTAACATTGAGTATTTTGAAAGATCATTGGGAAATAGATAAGCCGGAAATATGCTTTATACTATAATAAACATGTAAAAACATAGAAGTATGGATTCCGACAACTTTATTTCATGATCTAAAAGATGTTTACATAGAAATTGAACTAAGTATAGAAGGGACGTAACTGCTGGATACTCCAGGGCCTCATTGTCTCTCCTAGTTCATCATCTATCTTTCTCTTTCTTTTGCGATTTGGCTTCTCGGGATGATCTTCCGTATCTCGAATGTTTACAAGATAGTATGATCCATTTTTCATAGCTTTGCTAATGACAAATGGTCCTTCCCATACTGGGGCCAATTTGTGCTTTCTTTGCTATACCAGTCTTAGCACTAGGTCACCTTCTTTAAAAGAACGATGCCTGATTTTCCGACTATGATAACGTCGTAAACCTTGCTGATAAATGGCGGATTTTTGTAGCACAAGTTCTTGTTCTTCTTCTAAGAGATCGACGGCATCCTGTCGTGCGCTTTCGGCATCTGAGTCATCGATATCCTGCACTCTTGAGCTGTCATGGATCATGTCCGTTGGAAGAATTGCTTCCGCACCATAAACTAGGAAAAACGGGGTTTGCCCTGTTGACCTATTTGGCGTCGTTCGAATGATCCAAAGCACAGAGGGTAATTCTTCCACCCATGCTCCAGCTGCTCTATGAAGAGGTGATTCGAGTCTTGGGCGTATTCCTTGCAGGATTGAACTATTCATTCTTTCAACTTGTCCATTGGATTGCGGGTGTGCCACAGATGCAAGATCTAGGCGAATTCCCGTTTTTCGGCAATATTTTGCCAACTCTTCAATGGAAAAATTGTCCCGTTGTCAGTTATTATGCTATGTGGAACGCCATATCTCATGACTACGTCAATGATGAAATTTCTGGCAGTTACAATGTCAGGTTTTTTGATGGGCTTAGCCTCCACCCACTTGGTATATTTATCCACTGCAACGAGTAGATGTGTAAGTCCGCCTCCTGCAGTTTTGAATGGTCCCATCATATCTAGCCCCCAACCACGAACGACCATGTAATAGGGATAGTTTTGAGTGCTTGGGCTGGCATATTTGTCTGCTTGGCGTAATACTGACATCCAGCACATGTATTTACTATGTGTTCAACACTGTCTTGGCTGTTAGCCAGAAAAACCCTGCACGGAATTCTTTTTTGACTATGCTTTTTGATTGAGTATGATGTCCGCAATCTCCAGCATGGATTTCTTGCAAGATTTCTCGTGCTTCTTCTGGCGAAATACATCGCAGAAAAATTCCGGTAGTACTGCGCTTATACAGGCAATCATTGATTACCGTGTATCCTTTGCATCGACGCTTTATTTGTCTTTGCAAGACTTCATATGATCCATCCGGGTATTTCTGATCAACTAAGAAGTTTAGATATGGAATTGTCCACTCCGGGTTAACAAGCATGACTTCGATTGACTCGGAAACCAGAGGATAGTAGACATCTCCACCTTTTATGGATGGTTCGTGCAGGTGCTGGACAAACACACATGGTGGTAGGATTTTCACTCTTTCCGATCCCATGCGGGATAATGCATCCGCGTTCCAGTATTCTTCCCTTTTGACGTGAAGTATTTCAAATCCTAGGAAACAGATTGCAAACTCATCCACCGTTCTCCGATATTCGGCCATGATGAGACTTTTGGCGTCCCAAGTTTGGTTGAGCTGGTGTTGTACCAAATATTAGTCGCTGTAGCACAAGATGTGTTTAACACCTATTTCTTTTGCGATATGCAAGCCATGAAGCAGAGCTTCGTATTCTGCCGCATTATTACTGGCGTTGAAGTGTATTTGTAATACATATTCCATTGTGTCTCATTTGGAGGATTTTAGGACTACACCAGCTCCCGCGCCTTCCTTCATCTTGGATCCGTCAAAGTGCATGATGCATACCTTATATGTATAACCATAACGCATTATTTCACACATTGTAGCAACACGAGGAAGGGAGTTACCTGGACGGAGGATCAGTGGCTCTAACGGCTTGGCGCTTATGTGGACGAGTGGTACACCGCCTTGACACGACGCTGGGACGAGACCACTCCTTTTGATGCATCTATATTCGAGCGCTATTTGGTCAGGTACATGGCATCCACGCGGACACGTATCGTAAACCACACTCATCCGGATCAGATACATGCCCCTACTGCATTTGATACATATCCAAGTCATGATACTTCAGGATCCAGACAATACGCGGTAATATATATTCTCGTTAACTAATGCATGAACTATCTTTTTTCCTTATTTATGCTTGTGTTTTATGTCATGCTTTCTGTGATAAATAGGCCCAACTAACTGATGAGCTTCGGGACGAATGTGCCCATTATGCACGGTCCCTTTCTTCGGCACCGCTTATGATAGACCATACCCAGCACCAGAACTGGGTGACATGCGTCGAATGGAGGTTCAAAGGAATCTGGGAGGCTATCACGTGCAACCGGAGTTCAGACGTTGTTCAACACCACCATGTACAGCGCCCCCCGCCTCAGTTCAACCAGTCGCGGCGCCGCTCCATGAACCAGCCAGAACTACCGCCGCAACGTCATCAGCCACGTCCTCGTCTACCACCACAGCAGATGTTTACGCCACCGGGCCTAGGTGAGGCTAGAGGTTCGTCTTGGCAGCAGCAGCATCTACACACAGATTATACACAGCAAGGTATGTACGCATACCTTTCACTTCCATTTTGTTACCTACAAATTGAGTCATATGTATATATTTAATAACTACTTGTCTCCACCTCTGCAGGACTGTTTAGGCAGACTACGTCCGAGGGCACCTGGGAGACTGATAGTGGGTCATTTGATTTTAGGAGGACACAGGACGCGTGGGTACGCAGTAACGTTCAGCACACTCAGATTCCCATTCTCCAGACTCCTCCATCACAGCGTGCTACTATGCATACTCCTCCACCATTCCCCACACAAGGTACACAGGATGAAGATGATGGACACGATGCTAGCTTCACAGTGCCTCGTCAAACTAGGATACCCCACAGGTATGGCAGGTCGACTCCCGTGCCACCCCCTCCCCGTGTAGCGCGGCCACGCAGGGGGGAGTGAGATTTTCGAGTACTGCATATTTATCTACATATGTATGAGACATATTTTATGGACTTATGTATGAGACATTTTTATCTACCTATTTATGTGTCCCTACGTACGTCTGACATATTTAACGCAATAAGATAGAACTGAAATATATTGCCCCCACTTTTCTCCCCCTAAGGTCCTCCCGCCTTTTTCCTCCCGCCATTTCATTCCCGCCAACGTCTCCCCCATTTGTTTCCCGCCACCGCCCCCCGCCAATTTTTCCCGGCCACCGTCTCCCGCCATTTCTTTCCCACCAACGTCTCCCGCCAATTTTTTCCCGCCACCGTCTCCCGCCATTTTTCTCCCGCCACTCATCTCCCGCCACTGACTCCCGCCTATATAAACCCAGGCATTCTTTCAGATGGATGTGTGTATGTTATCTACTTAACTTAGAGTAATGGCTGATAGTGGTAGTCCTGGTCTCGATCCAGAAAGCTCATGGTATATTCTATATCATGCGGCACAAGGTTCTTGCAAGATTACGAGGGACGGTAGAATTCCAGTTAGTTTTAATGAACTAATGACTGAGTCGGTGTAACATCCCAAAGTTTGGTACATTAGGGTGTGTGGTGTGTGTCCATCTCATACATGCATTAAATAAAAATTTAAATCATGTTTGAACCAATTTAAACTATGAAATTTAAATGGTTTCAGAAAATCCCACAAAAAGTACTTCTTTTGGTTCCCAAAAATTTGTGTTGGAAAATATTTCAATTACACCAAAGTAACACATGGTGTTGTTGGAAATTTCATGAGCTTTCCAAAGATATTTTTTGCCAAATTTTTACTTTGCAAAAAGGTCCAGAAAACAAGCGATTACAGTGCTTTTCTCTTCTGCCAGGGGCTTCTTTTTATTTTATTTTATTCTTCAGGGGGTTTTCAGAAAAACCTACTTGTCTTCTTCCTCCTGTCGATAGACAAGCAGGCACCTCACCGGAGATGCCGCCACGTCCTGGTACCGCCCCCTCGGGTGTGGATGCCTTCCCCAGGAGAGCTCCGTGCCCTCCTTCTCCTCTCTCACTCTACTCACTGCCTTCTCCCTCGTGTTCTCTGTATTTCTGCCGGGAGAGAACGAAACCTAGCTACTGTCCGGCCGGCCGCCGTCAAATCGCCGCCGTTCAGCGCGACCCCGCGCCCCGCCGTGACCTCCTACGACACCGCCATGCCCTCCTTCACCTCCAGTAGGAACGCCGTTTGCGGGGACAACCGGAGCCATGCGAATCGACCGGTTCTTCCCCGAGTCCGGCCGGGTGCCGTCGTGCTCGGCGCCGTCGATGGCGACCCCCTCCGGCCTTCCCGTCCGCACCATCACGCTCGTGGTGAGCTCCTCCCTCTCTCGGACCCTTCCGTTTCCTCTCTCCCCCTCTGGAGCTACGCGTCGCCGGAACCCGTGGCCGCCACCGCGGTTCCTCGTCGCCGGCGAGCACTCCGGCGACCATTCGGTCCGCCGAGGCCCTCCCTAGACTCCCCATGTTCTCCTCTCTCTAATGGTATAGTTTGTTCCTTCAATTGCAAACGAATTCGATCGAATTTGAACCCTCTCTGTGAAGAACAGAGGATGACGAGGTCATCACTGCGTCATGATGACGTCATATATCTACTGTTTAAGATTTCCAGAAAATATCTAAATATTGAATAATTAATAACTATTCTTTTATACCTCAGAAAAATAAAAATGAGGTACCAATATGCTCAGAAAAATAAACTCTACAATAATATGTTATTTTCACACATTTTTGAGAAAGTTGAAAAATGACCTTTATTTAATATTATTTAATCATTTAAAATAGAAAAATAAGTTTTTATTCACCAAATTTAGAAAATTAAAAGTTATATACCAAATTGCTCAAAATGACAAATTCAACCTGTTTATGATGTTTTCAAACCAATTTGAGCAACCAAAATTGTACTCACTTTCAGAATCGCCCGAAACCCCCTCCCGGGTCTATTTTCGGGGTAATTTCAGTAAAATTGCTTAACCAACATCCAAACCCTAGCAACCCATCGAACATGTTTAGGGATTTATTTTAGTGCATTAACCTGCTCATGCATACATATTGCGCATTGCATCGATGCCATGTGTTGATTGTTATCTCTCTTTCGGTGTTATTTCTCACTCGGTAGAACGTGACTCCGAAGAGAAGGCCAACAATCCAATGACGAATACTTGATCTTAACCGACAAGTCAAGCACTTATTCCAGAGGATTCTTTATCTGGTTTTCTTATAAACAAGGCAAGCATAACCTCTTATCTGCTCATATATGGTTTCAACGTGTTTTGAATCTCGTACTTTGCATTCGGTTCCAAACTATTTGATGTCAGTAGATAGAGTTCCCCTATACTGCATAACCTAGATATCATGTTCCACTGCTCCTAGCAGCTATAGGTTTGCATGTGCGCGCTCCGCTAAACCCCGTGAGTCTTGCTTAGCCATGCCTAGTTGTGATCTGATCCATCCGGTTGATGAATCTGGTCAATACGTGAATCTATTATGTCATGTTGTTATGATTTGAATTACCTTTGATAACTTGACTAAATACTGGCATGGATGTGAGGCCACAATGGGTTGTGGCGTTTTGTCCTGTTCATGCCCCTAGGAGCGAGTTCTCGCCTTCGAAGCCAAGACTGAGCGTGCAACCACACGCGGGGCCTAACAGACCGCGCTCGACTAACTAACTTGTTTGGCCACGTCCATGAGTCACGTAGTTTGATCTTTCCATCTGCGTGTGAGTCAGAAAACGATTTGGAGAAAACTTAGGGTGTGACCGGGACAAGTGATGGACGTACACGGATCTTGTTCCCGACTCACAGAACAGGTGCCGTCAGGAGGTGGCCAACTCCCTGTTGACGGGGTGGCCCTGTTTGGGTTGACTCATGGATAGGGTCGAGCAAGGTAAAGGTCGTGGCCAGCCACCCTCTGCCGCGCTCCATGGACGAGCGTACATGTGGCGTTAAGATTCGGATGGTACGTGTGGGTAAAGTGTACCCCCTGCAGGGATAAATCTCCTCGAGAAGCCGTGTCCACGGTTACGGACGACTTGGCAACGGATTCTGTGATCATCGATAACTTCAATGGAATGACTAAAACTTGTCAACCATGGTTGAAGGGTGCCTCCCCGGAGATGCCGGGAGGGGTGATCCTTGTAGCATGAGATTGTGTGGGAATGAGAAGGACTTGGTGGAATACAAGAAGATGATGATTATAGTAGTTGACTAGTTTTCTCATCTGTTTTCAAAACATTCCATGAGACGTGCTATTCCTTCCTCGACTTGGAAAACAAAGTTGGCTTTACGCAAAATAACCTTCATAACTCTTTCTAAAAGATAGCAGGTATATAATAGGTTAACTAAGTCTTGTTGAGTACCTCCCGTACTCAGGTTTGCTTAATTTTGGTTCAGGAGAAGAAATCCATCGGTGATGATTCAACGTGGACATCGACGAGTAGTTTGGGGTTCCCAGGTAGCAGCCTGGAATCTATGGGCTGGGACGTCGCCTTATGTTGCGGCCTCTTAGACCTTTTTGGTTCTTGTTGACTAGCAACATAATTTGCCTTCCGTTGTCTGATGTAATGTTGGGTCATGTGACCTCTGCTTGTAAGCTATACTCTAGTAACACCTGTTTAATACAATTTCATTGTTTAGAGTACTGCTTTGATCGGTTGTTGGTTTCGAGCTCATTGTTATACAGTTTTGGCTATGCCTGCATAGTTGTCGCAGTCGAGGGGTTGTGGAGCCGATGATCCATGTCCGAGCCCGCCTGTCGATTTGATCGGCCTGGGGCGAGGTAACCCCAGTAACCCTCGATTGTTGTTGCACTTTCTGGACACATAGCAGCTCTGTATAACTTTGGTACCGTTCCTTCAGTTTCATTCGACTCGTGGGCGCTTGGGTATGCATAGTTGGTTATGACTAGCATGGATACAAGGAGTAGTAGACTGGGGATCCGGACTACGTGCCGATGAATCCGGTCTGCCTGCCGTTGTTTGTTGCGGCCGGGGCTGGTAACCCTGAAGCCCTTGTGAGTCCATGGCTAGGAGCACATAACAGTATGTATATCTCTGGGTCCGGGGTCGTGACAAGTCATGGTATCAGAGCAGGACTGCCTGTAGGAAAACCTTACTGCTTGGTCGATGTCGAGTCTAGAGTTTATGAAAACTATTTTGAAACTCGAAATGGATTGTGAAAAACCTTCTTAGGATTCTTTTTACTCCGTATCTGGTATCGCTCTAAACTATGGGTCATCTTACCTGTTTTGATTTGAAAAGGTTTTGCTATCCCTTCTATTCATTCAAAACTTAGGTGCCTTCTTCGGCAATGACGTTTTTACCCTAGTTGACCTAGTGTTAAAGTTTCTAGAGTCGTGTGTGTTCCTTACTCCGTTATCTCTTAAACTGGGAGATTTCCTTTCCATTCCAATCTCTCAGAGTTGTGTGGATTCCTTATTCTTACATTTTCCAAAGTCTCAAAATCCTGAACCTCGAGATTTTCTTTTTCATCTCGAATGTCTCCGTTATCCTCTGCTCAAAATTCTTCCGGAGTTGTGTGTCTTTTGAAAGACTTTCCGTGATTGCTATTCGTAGTGTCCTTCAAGGCACTAAGATAGTAGTTAATCCTTTTCAATGTTTTCAACCTTGGACTTGAACCGAAGGTCCCGGAATGTGCTGAGTTGTAGTGGGTTGAGTCTTGTGGTTTCTTAACCATGTGATGCTCACGCTATCAGTACAGGATGCTGACCTTTAACCCAAGTTCTGTTTCTTTGGATCCTGAAGAATCTGTTCTACCTCAGGATGGCTAGGTAATCTCAGCTCCAATAGCCATAGGTTTTCTCTAGGAATCAAAAGGATCACGACAAGAGTGTCCTTTATGATTCTTATATCTTTGTTCTTGGTCCATCTATACCAACCTTTTGTCATGGGTTCTACACATGAGTATTACCCCGTGCATCCAACGTGATCTCAGGACTTTCCCAGAGCACGTTCCTACTCTTTAGTTGCTTTCCGAACTTCGTCCGTTGTTGGAAACCAAGTTACATATGGTGTTGGATTCTTCCAATGCAGTTGCTCTTGTTTTCTGTCAAAACATTCCACCTTGGAATGTGAGGAGAAACAAACTCCAGTACCTCGTTCATATCTAGAACCAGGTCAAAGTTTTGTAATTCACAGAATAAAGAAGTTTCATTACCTTCTATTCTGTTCTACCTTTGAGTATCACACCCTTCTATATCACGAGACTGTGTTAAGTTTCATGGCCTTGTTGATGAAATGATGCTCTTACACGTCCTCACCCTTTTCCTCCAAGCTTGAGTGCTTGAGAATGATGGGTTGTGCATTGATGTGTGTATCTGCTATTCTTAGCAATTCTTATTGCTTCGAAAAATCTAAGAAAACATCTGTATCCTTTTTAGAACTACTGGTCACCCAGTCTCTTTTTGAAGTTGACCGTGTTACCAAATCTGTTCATTCTGATGCACCTTCTTGGTCAGAGAGTTAGGTTTATGCCAAAGCTCTCAAGACCTTATCGGGTGCTTTGAAAAGCAAGTTTTCTTCCAAACTTCGAGACATACCGGTAGGTTGTGATATTCTGGTTTTCTTCTAGAAGTATCACCAGGTTTGTTACCTGCCCGTGATGTCTAAATGAGGGGTAGTTTGAAACTACTCTTTTCTCCAAGGAACTACGCTAGACACCTTGGACTAGTTGGTTGAGCTTAAACCACAACTTGGAGAGTTGAAAGGCAAAAGCTCCGCCTAACTTGATCCTTCGTGAAGGGATGTCTAGTTTCCTTTGTGTTGAAGCAGGATAGTATCTCCTTAATGGACATGCTATCTTTCTAACCTTGATTTGATTTGGGCTATCGTCAGATCAAGCTCAGATTCAAGGACTATCTTGGTGGTGTTTTCACTCATAGTGTTTTGCCCGAGTACACCTTCATGTCCTTTGGTCTAACCAATATTTTTCCTCGTTCATATATCATATGAATCCCTCTTCTTGGAGTGTTTTGATAGTCGTGTTCTCGATCCCATCGATGACATTCCTATTTTTCCCAAGTTGCAAGAGGTTCATGCTGAACAAATGGCACTAATGTTGGAAACTTTTGCGAACCACCTTTGTGTCATCACGAAGTTGTGTTCTAGAGGTTCGAAGTGGCTTACTCCAGTCCATGTGCTTATGGTGAAAGTTGTCGCCATGGATCTGAGTATAGTTTCCTTGTTCCTTCGGGAATAATCCCATGTCAGTCATGCATGTGTGGACTACTCCTAAGATGGTAGGTTGTTACCTTCATTCATTTGAGGAAGTTTGCATCCACACCAAGCCACTGACTAATTATTCGTGAAAGAGAAGAAGTCTAAGACCTTCGTTATCTTTGTTATCATCTTCCCAACAAGGACTCCGATGCGTTTTGTTGCAACTAGACCATGTAGATGCAACCGTCTTTCGCAAGTTGCTAATACATGAGTTCTGCAATCCTGCTCATCTTCTTGAGCATGGGATCGTAGTCCATATCTTGAGAATCTAGCATATGTATTCCGTTGATAACCGGTGCAACCTCTTTGATCAATAATATCGAATCTGAGTTATCTTCCCACTAACCAGAGCTGAATCTCAAGCAGTAACGATGGTTGGTGTTTCCTCAAGGGTGTTGAACTAGGTCCATTTGAAAATACGGCATGGTTGATGTTGTGGTTGACACAATTATCCGTAAGGCCTAACGTCATATCTCTTTGAATCCGTAAGAACAGCCACTCTTCGTGAGAATTCTTGTCTGCCCTATTCTAACAAGTTTCCTCCCCGTTCTTCCAAACCGGAGTTTTACTTTCACTTGATGACCTCTAGAAGGCTTGTCATGAGCCTGATATCGGTATCTAGAACATCCAGGAGAACCTGGAAGTTGATCTTTCCAATATCTCCCCGCTGAACCTCCAAAACCTTTGTTCTAGTGGAAACAAGTTCATCATGAGACCATCTGTAAGGACCCCAGACCGGCAGTCTGAAACCCTACGTATGCATACATTCACGATCCCAGAAAGATCAGTCGTGAACAACATACACAGTTGGCATACAGAAATACATCATCCATTACACGAATACATAAAGGTATTACAAAAATGATCACACGATCAAGTCTAGCACAGCTGCCACAAAGGGCAGGCTACTTAACAAACACAGCGGAAGACAATCAAAACACAACGTAGTTGAGCCCAAGTCACGCCTTAACCTACAGGCTGCTGACCCGGAGACGATCCTAGTTCGCAAAGCCGTCAACTCCGTACTTCTCTTCATAGATATCCTTTGGAGGCTCCTTCTCCAAATCTGATAAGTAGATACCAGGGGCGAAACCATAATGAGTACATTTGAATGTACTCAGCAAGACATCCATCATGTCACTTACCAACATGCAAGTATGCTTATATGGTGGAATAGGTAGGTTATAAATAGGGTTCACTACCAATGGTGTTCATGTATGATGACACCACAGTTGCAGTCAGGTTAATCTGTATCTTTGTTGAAGAAGATACTTCAGAAGAAAATAATATAGTTTTATTTCTCTTGTAGATATCACATGTACAAGAGTTTTTGTAAAACTTTGTTAAAGAATATTTTCTCTTTGCAAAACTTCTTGGAATCAGTTTCCAGAATTCTTGCTTAGAGTAGAAAAGGTTTTTCTTTTGCAAAACATTTTGTTTTGTATATATCAGCATCTGGCTTTTCATCCTCGACGATACCTCCACGGTATCAGTTTCCATTCCTTTCCGAACTTCACAAGTTCACACTTCCTTTCCAAAGTTTCCCTTTCAAAAACTTCCTTTTTGAAAACATTGACACAATGCTAGCTACATGGCCATTCAACCGTCCATATCCGAGGATGCGGCTATCTCGAAATAGTTTTACTCTGCAGAGGTGTACACATTTCCACCAGATCCAGAATCCGCCATGAAACACCCATGGACTGTCCTCAACCTATGAGAACATCAGATAACTGATCTTGACTATCCACTATGTACAAGCTAGAACATGTCTATCTCTTCAATTGGGTTTCCCCCTCCCCGGCAAGCCGTGTCGCACACCGCCCAGACAGGAGGCCCAACTGCTGCATCCGGAGGGAAAATTAATCCCCCACTTTAGATGTCCCGTATTCCCCACTCCTAGCGACATTTCGGTTCGGAGGATCCCATCCCCTATAGCACTTGAGATAGTACACATACTAACCATAACAAGTTTTTAATCAAGCCCCTACCCATATCGGGGTAAAGTGGCAGTACGGTAAAGGTTGTCCAGCGAAGACTAGGTTATGTGTCATTTTTGAAAACACCACTTTCTCAAAAATGACCACTTCCACATTCCTCCGGAGAACAAGGATCCGCCTTTTCTCCGGGTTTTTCCGTAAAGCCTTTGTTTTGTAGAATCACAATTTTAGGGTGTCCACTTAGGGACTAGTATATTTGATGGCAAAAAAATACCATATGGTGGCTTATGGGCTTGGTATTACCAAGTTTAACTATTGGCATGATAGTAACCTATATATAGTATAGTAGTAATTTCCACCTCAAAAATAGTTTTGATAATCAAGTTTTTGTAAAACTTCAGAGGTAAAACATGCATGATAGATAATGGTAAGTATTGTATCAGCAAGCAATCAGGATGGCTTGCCTGGTATCCCCTTGTGTCCCTGGTTTTGGAGTGACTGGAACTTGAAACCGAGCTTCACGACACTTCCTTCCTCTTCGTTTTCTAACGCCGTAAAAGGAATAAAGGACACACATTCAGAACCAATCAAGGAAAGCAACCATACGTAACAATACATACAGCAAGGAAACTAATAATAACCAATCACACAATTATTAATGGAGCAAATAATCAAACAAAACTACTTGGCAGAAAATGCCATTTAACAAGACAGCTCAAGGTTGGAGGAACATATCTCACAACCTTAATATCATGGATTCAGTGGGTGTGCCACTCTCATACCAAGATATTAATAAGCCCAAAATACACTTAGTTTCATAAGGGTGAGACTACTAAAAGTATATAAAACATGCACCACATTAATCATGGCAATGGGTCTATCAACCAAACAACAAAAAGAAAAAGGTAGCTATCTTACTAAGTCTAAATTCACATCAAGAATAAATAAGACACATGATTTGCAAAAGTTACTTTTACAAATCAGTGAGCCTACACAAGTGTAACAAGGTAATAGACTCATCACAAAACACACGATTTCTCATAGTGAGAACAATAGAAACAATGACTAAAAAGGAGGAATCCTAGTGACATGTTTCTACTAAAAGTTTGCTATGCAAGCATGCATAACATGTAAAATACTAAAATGCAAACAAGGAACCATGTTATCATAATGGAAAATGAAAACATGTCCTCATGCAAGGCTACATAAATATCCACCAAACACAAGTTGGCAGGAAAAATAATTCAATACAAAAATGCTAAGGAAAACTAGTACTACTCACACATGAAGAATCAATGGATGCATTTCAATCAAGTAATTGAAATACAACCAGAGGGTCCATGTTATAAAAACAGTAGTGAAAAACACCTATACTTGCTATAACAAAAATATCCCATTTAGCAAAACAATGCATCAATTTGCAGGGCAACTCCTACATACTAGCAGTAATAAACAGGGCATTACTAGAGGAATCAATCAACACTCCAAGAATGTATTTTTTCCTAGCAAGCCACACATGATTACAACCACTTACAAACAGAAGCATACCCATTTTTGTTTAGCACAAAAATTCCCAAAGCAAAAATACTAGGCACTCATTAGTTATGAAACTACATAAGAGAAATGCATCTAGTTTGGGGAAATAATGTTTCCACCAAAAATGCAATGAAACCAGTGGGTGTTCCACTAGCATAACAAGGCATTAAGAGGTCACAAAGCCTCTGGTCCACTTGCTAAAAAATTAACAACATACTAATCTAGCATCTAGTGCAATAATCATACTATTAGAGAATAATAGGGTACAAAAATAAGCAAGGTAATGCTACCCATGCTATTGTTTTCACACAAGTGAAAACTCTAGGTATCAAGTACTCATAAAAACATCATCAAAATGCTACTGGTCCTATGAACAAAACACAAAAATATGTGGATACACAACCACAAATTCTTATGCCAAAAATTCCTCACATGAGGGAATTTTTCCAGAAAATTTTCATAGTCATGACAAAGCTACTCATGCTTTTCTACCAAATCAAATGCAAGCTAGAAGAGGTGATACTAACAAAATATAAGTACCAACATGGTACTGGATCCAATCAAGACTCCAAGTGCTTGCACATAATTTTATCACTCAAAAATATTATGCAAATATTAACTAGAGAATAATCATATGTTAATAACCAAAATCATATTTCTTCTCAAATCAAGTCCACACATTCTAACATGCTAAAATAGAAAAGTAACACTTAGAAAACAAGTTCACACATCTTATACATGCTAGAAAACAATATTGCAATACAAAAATATAATCATACAATTTAATTACTTAAAATGCCAAAATGGCAGAAACATGCAAAACAAAGATCTGTCCACCAAATTTTATAGGATGCTCTAAAAATTAAACCCATCTAGTTTTGGATAGCCCTAAACATATAAAAGACCATCCAGTTGAGTTTGCATCAAAATTCATCTTTAATTAATTTATAAAAATCACCAAAGGGCTCACTGGTGTTTTACCAATTTGCATGCCATTTCAAAAATACAATGAATTTGGAAGCAAGGTTAACTTCTTTAGTTAGGAAATTTCAAGGGCTTTCCAATGCAACTTGCCTCACTTCATTCTGAGTTGTAAAATAAAAATGGTGCTCATTTTGGTGTTTCTGGTACCTGTTGCCAAATCATTTTTCATTTCAAATCTATCCATCCAAATGTAGATCTACAAATTGGAGGTGGTTTAGAATTAGTTGAGGTACAACTGTGATTTTTGGTTTGGTCAAATTCATCTTTTAGGTAGGTTTTTAGATCCAAAAGTAACCATGCAACATTCTGTCAAAAATAAATGGAAAAACAAAACATTATTGGGCTAGATTCACCTATGGGCCGGCCAGATCTAAACTGACCGTGGGCAGAGCCAGCCGCAGTGGCTGACCAGCGGGCCAGCAGCCACGCAGGCAGCCACGCAGGCAAACGCTAGGCCCACGCGCCGGTTTGACTAGCTACTGCGCGGGGTCAAGGGGATGACGCGAGCGTGACGTCTGGACGACGTCACTCGCCGGCGGACAACTCCGGCGAGGTTCGAATCCGACGCAAACGGGCACGGTTTCGCGATTAATTTGTACCTACGCGATGTACTCGTTGCGGGTAACCTTCTAGGGCACGCTCCGTTTCCAGGGAGGCGACCGGAGGACGGCGGCAACGGCGCGCGGCGGCGGCCGGACGTTTCCACGGCGCGGCGGCGATTTAGGGCGAGAGGGAGAGGGCAAATGGGTCGGGGATTGTCGCGTGCTCACCCTGAACTCGAAGGAGGGCTCGGTGAGGGAGTAGGAGGGCCGTGGATGGAGGAATCCCTCGCCGGAGTTCCGTCGAGGCCGAAGAGGAATCGGGACGGCGCGGCTTCCTCGAGTAGCTCCACCCCGATTCCCTTTGCACCAAGTACCACCACGACGAGGCGGATCCAATGGTACCAACGGCGACCGGCGGCGTGCTCCCTATCGGCCGAATCGACGACGGGCTAAGGGCTAGGGTTTCGGATTTTGGGGCAAAAGCACACAGAGAGAGAGAGCTCGAGTTCTAGGGGAGAGAGAGGGAGCAAGGAGCAGACACATCACATGGGGGGCCTCTTATCCTCGATGATTCCTTCCCTTCGAAGCAATGGCTAGGTGCACTGTTTTCTACAGGGAGCTAGAGGTAGAAGATGACTAAGCTTTCATTTAGGTCCCTGCCAATTTACAACTAGGTCCTTCTCTTCTCTGAAAAAATGCTATTTTCTCTAGGCAAACAAAGTCATAAATTAAAATCCTTTTGCCCAAAATTCTAATTAGTTGATATGTACAGCATATGTGAAAATTGGCTCAATTAGATAAACTTCATAATTCAAAGTTGTTCAAATTTGAATTCTGACATAAATGGACATTGAATTTATTAACCTACTTAGGAGCTTCCAAAAATGATAATTTTTGGCACACATTCCTTATTTGGTGTGTTCCTTATGTGGTAGAAAATTCAAGTCATTTTGAGTTACTTCATAGAACAAACTTGTTCAAATTTCAAAAAGGTGCTGTCTAGAAAACAGGGGTTTTTGGCAACTTAAATTATTCAAAAACTTGTGCCCTTTTGGTTTTCATCCTTATTTATGATATAGAGCATGTGGTATTTATTTCATGGCATTTGGAAAAAGTTTGTAGAACAAACTTGTTCAAAATCCCAATTGTTGCTGTGGAGAAAATTCATGTTTTCAGGACTTTAATGGATTCAATTTTTGGTCTCCTCTTGTGTGTGTTCCTTATTTGATATAAGGAAGCACTGGTATTAATTTCAAATCATTCTAAGAAAGTTTCCAATAGTAACTTGTTTTAGTTTTCTGTTTCTGGAAATATTGGAATTTCTATTTAATAAAGCACTTGGCTTTTCTTTAACAATGCTTTGCCAAAATATTTATGTGACTAGAGATAGCAAGTCAATGCTATCCAATAACTTTGTTTTTAAGCTTGCAAGGTTGGAAAAACATTTGATAATATTTTTGGTGAAGCATTTAAGAATGCCTCTTTTTCTGATAATCTTTTAGGGAAATCTATTAAGTGTTTCCTCTTTCTCAATTTAGAACTTGGAATAATATTCAAAAAGTATGGGATTCACAAGGTAGTTTGGAAAACTCTTTGATCAAAATTCACTTTAGAAAAATATTGCCAAAGTCATTTGGAACAATATGTTGAATATTTTTAGTTTACAGCTTTGCTATCTTATTAAGTTTGTTTTCAATTTCTTAGCCATGTAAGATTATATAATTAGTTTGTTTAGTTGCACTCAAACAAACATAACCAAAGTTTAATTGTCAAGCCATTAGCAAAACAACTGTGTTAACAGGTGTTCCAAAATTGGGATGTGACACCATCCCGTGGTGTTTTGTAACCGCCTTTGATCAGTTTCCTTTTTCAAGTTGTTGGTACTTGAAGTTCTGTTCATCTCACACATTGTGTGAATTTGTCAGTTACTTCAGCCCTGGGATCTTTGAAGGGGAACGTAGCATAGAAAACAAAAAATTTCCTACGCGAGAGACACCCAAAAGGCCAAGATCTAATCTAGGAGACGAAGTGCAACGGGCAACAAGAGGGTTAAGGAGAACACATACCCTCGAAGACTCAAAGTGGTACGAGATCAAATCTCGTTGTTGGCGTAGTCGTACTCACACCGATCCCGATAGCGAGAAGATGGCACCGCAATCCGGCGGTGCATCCGTGATCGGTCACACGTACGGTTGATGACGACCTCCGTTCCCTCGTTCCAGCGGGGCGCGGAAGTAGAGGATCCCTCGGAACTCCAGCAGCACGACGACGTGGTGGTGGTGAAGAATCCCACGGTCAGGGCTTCGCCAAGCCGGAGACCATGAAATGGAGCAGCGGGTGGAGGGAAAGGGAAGTGGCCAAGTGTGTGAAGGAGGGAGAGCTCTCACCCTCCTTTTATAGGAGAGGGGGGAGGCAGCCCAAGGGGGGTGCGGCCAGCCCATGGGGGTGCCCCCACCTCTTCCCTCATCATGTGAGTGGACACTCCACTCACTCCCACTCATTTTCCTTTAAACCCCACTTAGAAAATCCAAGAGTTTTTCTTTAATAAATCAATAAAACATTTTTATTTCTTTATTTCAGCATTTGTTAATTCTATTAACAAACATTTGCATAAAGCACCTCGAATCATTTGTTAATTCTATTAACAACCATTCGACGAAAAACCCCTTGAACTATTTCAATTTTCCCTGAAACAATTTCGGTGTTGTCCAAAATATTCTTCGATATTCCGTATCCTCTCAAACGCGTCAGCGAACCTTAAGTGTGTCACCCTACGGTTCGCGAATAAGATAGACATGATCGAGACTCCTCTCCGATCAATAATCAACAGCGGGATCTGGAGATCCGTGATGACTCCTATATATTCAACGATGACTCTCGTGATCGTGTGAACCAACAACGCCGTGAACTATTCCCTTTGTGTCGCGATATTTTACTTGTCCGAGATTCGATCATTGGTATCAACCATACCTTGTTCAATCTCGTTACCGACAAGTACTCTTTTCTCGTTCCCGTGATATAACATCCTTTGTGATCATATCACGTGCTTGCAAGCGGTTTCGATGTGATATCACCGAGAGGGCCCAGAGTATATCTCTCCGTCATTTGGATGGACAAATCCCACTCTTGATCCATGATCCTCAACTAATACTTTCCGAATACTCAACGACACCTTTATAGTCACCCTGTTACGGTGTGACGTTTGATGCCATCAAAGCACTCTTCCGGTATCAGTGATTGCCATGATCTCATGGTCTAAGGAATAAGTTACTTCGTGTGTTTGATATAACAATGTAAACTAAATGACTTGATCGCATTGCTATATTCTCTTTGGGTATATGTTCATCACATCATTCTTCTAATGACATGACCCCGTTATTAATAACATCCAATGTTCATGATCAGGAAACCTTGATCATCTATTAATCAACGAGCTAGTTAAAAGAGAGGCTTTACTAGGAACCATTGTTTGTTTATTAAACACACATGTATCAACGTTTCCGGTTAATACAATTCTAGCATGAGAAATAAACATTCATCATAAACAAGGAATAAGATAATAACCATTTTATTATTGCCTCTCGGGCATATTCCCTTCAGTCTCCCACTTGCACTAGAGTCAATAATCTAGTCTGTAAGCACTTAACACATATGGCGTTACAGTGTTATTACCATGCTTCGCATGTGGTAAACATCATCAAAAAGATCTGAACTGTTCAGGTCCTATTGTATTTGCATGTTCTTTGCGTCTACACGCATCACTCATTCTCTAATGAGATGGCTTTGTATATATATGGTCAATTGGTAAAAACTTAATTCCTCAGCTTAAACTGATGTTACTAACATTGAGAAAATGTAGCTTCATAGTGTTAGCATTCTTGGAAATTCACCAAGTTCCGATGATACCTTAATTCCTCAGCTTAAACTGATGTTACTAACATTGTAAAAATGTAGCTTCATAGTTTCAGCATTCTTGGAAATTCACCAAGTTCAATAAAGAACTCCTTGACACAAAATACGCTTATAATCAGTTGTCAATACAACGATATACTTTAGCCTTTGTTGTAGTATCTGTCACAATATTTTAATTTTGAAACTCTTTCAAATCCAGCATGAAACTTTCTTCCATCCTATTGTGCTACCCGTCTTCACATATTTTAATTGAGATAAAATTACTTGAATAAATGACAAGACTATTAGTGTAACATATTACAACTAATATTTTGTCATTACTATATAGGAAAACATATCCTTAGCATTTCTAAAATGACACAAGGATCTCTCCCACTGTTGTCTAATCATCATATGAATTATCCTACTATAACATTTTATAGGATAGGACTCATCTGGTTGTGTACATAGCATGGAAGCATGACTTAGAAATCTCAATTTCAATGATGCTCATCATGTGTCAAAACACATGAATCTTGCTCAATTATTTTCCATGTGACAAGAACTCCTTTTTGCCATTTTCATATTGACTTACTTCAATATTTCATCTATGTAATTTGGCTCCAATCATATCAGGTGCGTCAATCCATCTTTTATAGATATCGATGCCCAATATCTTCTAAGCCTTTCATCAATATGAAATCGAAAATATTAACCGTGTTAATTTAAAATACATATTTTCCAATCAACCATATGTCATCTACATAAAGTATTGGAAATATGTCATAGCGCTCCCACTTAATTTCTTGTCACTTTACAAGCATCTTTATCGTTCATGATGGAATCAAACTCTTTTGATAACTTCATTAAGCTAAAGATTTCAACTTCGCTATGCTCACTTCAACCATTGAAGTGTGCATGCCTTTCTAGCAACCTTTTGAATTTTACAAAACTCTCAGACTGTGTCAAGTACACATCCTCGATCAAACTTCCTCGAGAGGAGATTTGGTTTTGTTATTCAACTGCCATATCATAATATGTAACTTTTTGCTAGAACTATCCGCAAAGACTAAAACATCACTACGAAAGATCGAAATCTTGTAGTAGTCAACTCTTTGAACTTCGTCGAAAACAAGTTTTCGATAAGTATCCATGTCTTTGTCGCTATATAGACCCTTTTGCTATCGTTAGGCATCATGCCTATTGAAAGGACTACCAAGTCACATACGTGATATTCATAAAAGGATACTATGGCGGATATAATGACTCATAGTCAATTTTACGAAGTCAGGGCCCATCATTTGCTTCCTTTATAAGGTCCAGGTCCTTTTGTTGTCAAAACAACACTTTACACTTAACCCACAAGTTGTTCTAAGTACAAAGTTTTTGGAATTTTCTGGTACAGTTTGTAAACTCATTTGAAGTATCTACAACATTTGTAGTGTCTTCTACTTAGTCAAAATAGTAAACCCCGGAACAACTTCCAGTGTTGCGCTACTCTTGACATGATAACGAAGATTCTCTAATCTCGTTGAGTTTGTACTGTGCTCCCACTCACTTGTTTCGCAAGAACTACTTTCTCGAGAAATCAACCCTTTCTGACAAACAACATTTGTCTTTTGGTTCGGTGACAGGAGAAATACCCAATATTTTATTTGGGGTAACCTTATAAACATATATTTATCCTATTTTGGTTGTAAACATTTTACACATGCTATGCATACCAAAACTTAAGAAAAATGACAATTCGGGTCACTACCCAAACCATATCTTATATGTTGTCAATTTCAACGGATCATGATGGTGCTCTTTTCAGTGTACAAGCGGTTGTCCTTAATGTATAAACTACAAAATTATAATGGCAATTTTATTAATCTTACCATGTCAAACAGGGTTTGATTTTGTCTTTTGAATACTCCAATCTAATATGGGGTATTCGAGAAGTATAAGTTGTAGAACAATTCTGCAACTTCTCGGATGTTTTGCTAAACTTGTAACTCAAACTTTATCCTTTATGATCCAATCATAAATACTTGATTATCTTGTTACATTTATTTTAACTTCATATTAACAACCTTTTGAACCAATTCAAAATGTCAAACTCTGTTCCCTTTAAATAGATATACTCACATATCTACTTAAGTCATCGACAGAATTTTATGAAGGAAAAATTAATCCACCATACATGACTACACATAATGGACTATATACATCAATATGTATAATCTCCACTAAATTAGTCGTCCATTCTACTTTGGCCTAAGAACGGAATTCTATTCATCTTTTGGAAGAGGTCTCACAAGCGTCAATTTATTCAAAATAAAATGACTCCGGAAGTCCATCAATATGGAATTCCTTCATGTTTTCCTTTCCGATATGAACTAAAATGGTGGTGTCACAATTTAAGTGAAAATCTTTTACGTCTTGCAACGTTTAGCATTCAATCTTATAGATGTTTACTTTACCAACATGATTTATATTAACATATCCATCAATTATGGAATATGGTCATCGTTTGAACAATCTCATTTGTTCTCACAAAAGACTAGAACAAAATAACAAATTATTAAGTTCTTCAAATAAATCTTGACTGTTTGGTTCGATACGACAATGAACACAATAACACTTTATTTATGTTCTTGTCATAATCGATTCCACATCTATTACTAGTTCCTTTTAGGCCCTTGTATTTCTTGCATTGCGTTGCTTTGTATGACAACTCATACCAACCAATGTGGTATCAAAATACCTAAAAATACCTTGTTAACTAGTAATACATCTATAACTTGTATATCAAGCATATACTCCTGAGCTGGACTTTCCAGTTATCTTCTTTTTCTGCCATATATCTTTTTGTAATTCTATTTTCAATATTCCCTTTCCTTTACAGAAGAATCAATCAACATCAAACAATGCTAGCCGTACTAGCTCATTTTCTTTGGCGTGTTAGTCATATACTATCACCCATTGAGTCATACTTTGAGTTTGATTGTTCTACTAATATCACCATATTAATAGAATTCTTCTAGATTCCACTCTTAGCAATCTCCAAGTAAGGTAAACGACTTTACACATATCCATCCCATCATAACAATTTTATGATTAAGCTACTATAGCTCGAAGGAAGGGATTTAGAGGATAATTTTTAGCATCCAATTTCTTGGAATATTCAAACGCCTAGCGTCTTCAATCATTGCATATATTCAGATAATATAAGCAAACATTGTTACGCTAAATCTGCATATATTCAGATAATATAAGCAAACATTGTCACGCTAAATTATACTCAGTCATGTTGCTACAAATAAGTTTCTAGATATCAATATATCTTTCACTTGATTGTTTCTGAAAACAACTCTTTTCAGTTCCAAAATCACCTTGATCAACAAAACATTCTTTTGAAGATAAAGTAATACGAAAGCAACCATGACGATGGATTCTAAGTAGGAATTATTTGCTCTCTAGATTAATCAATCATTAACCATATGGAGCTAGGTAGGAAATACCAAAAATCTACAATAGGACTCAATTTTAAATTTCACGAATACGGTACCAACCTTAAATGGTATTTACCAGATCATAACATTTATATCTCAATTAACAATCTAAGTGTAAGGTAGTTATGTGGATGCCAATGAATACTACAATTTGTGCAAATTCACTTTGATTTGTTGTTCATGATAAATAAGTTCAAGTTAATTCAAAAATTAAACCATGAACTCCCACTCAAAAACAACATCCCTCTTAGTCGTCTTTAGTGATTACACGAACCAAATTCACTACACCAAAACCGATCATCACGTGAGATGATGTAGCTTCAAAGGCGAACATCGACATGTTCATCATATCATCCATATGACTCATGCTTTACCTTTCGGTTACGTGTTCCGAGGCCATGTCTGTACATGCTAGGCTCGCCAAGTAGAACCGTAGTATTGCGTGTGTTTCAAGGCCATGTCTGTACATGCTAGGCTTGAAAACACCCGTTGTATGCGAACGTTGAGTCTATCACACCCGATCATCACGTGGTGTCTCGAAAACGACGAACTTTCTTAACGGTGCATACTTAAGGAAGAACACATTATTATCTTGATATTAAGTGAGAGGGATCATCTTATAATGCTACCGTCACTATCTAAGCAAAACAAGATGCATAAAAGGATTAACATCACAAACATCACATGTAAGGATAACGTGATATGATATGGTCCTCCTTGCACTTGATCTCCATCATGTGCATTATGGTATGATCTCAATCATTCCACCGGCGTGGTACCAAGTACCACGGTACCCCAAACTTGTTTGTCCATCAATAAGAAGACAACCATATGGATACCTTACGGTATATCAATAATTTACAAAATAGATCATCTCATAATCAAATTTGTAATATTGACCATATCACATCACAAGCCCAGCAAAAACTAGTTAGACGCTTCTAATTTATTTTTGCATATTTTACGTGGCTTAGGGCTTTCGAGGATAGAACCGTTCATGCCTACGAACATCAACCACAACGTTGATAAACACATTTTTAACAACCCTTCATAGATTAGATCTTAACTATAGTAGGAGAAACAGACACCCGCAAGCCACTTATGCAATACAAGTTGCATGTCAGTTGTGGAACAAGTCTCATGTACGTGGACATGTAAGGTTAGTCCGGGCCGCTTCATCCCACTATGCCACTAAGATCATAAAATAATCAAGGAGGTAATAACATGATCATCAACGCCCACATACACCTATGTGTTCTACCCGTACAAAACATCTACGCATAGATCCGGCTCTGATACCACTGAAGGGGAACGTAGCATAGAAAACAAAAATTTTCCTACGCGAGAGACACCCAAAAGGCCAAGATCTAATCTAGGAGACGAAGTGCAACGGGCAACAAGAGGGTTAAGGAGAACACATACCCTCGAAGACTCAAAGTGGTACGAGATCAAATCTCGTTGTTGGCGTAGTCGTACTCACACCGATCCCGATAGCGAGAAGATGGCACCGCAATCCGGCGGTGCATCCGTGATCGGTCACACGTACGGTTGATGACGACCTCCGTTCCCTCGTTCCAGCGGGGCGCGGAAGTAGAGGATCCCTCGGAACTCCAGCAGCACGACGACGTGGTGGTGGTGAAGAATCCCACGGTCAGGGCTTCGCCAAGCCGGAGACCATGAAATGGAGCAGCGGGTGGAGGGAAAGGGAAGTGGCCAAGTGTGTGAAGGAGGGAGAGCTCTCACCCTCCTTTTATAGGAGAGGGGGAGGCAGCCCAAGGGGGGTGCGGCCAGCCCATGGGGGTGCCCCCACCTCTTCCCTCATCCTGTGAGTGGACACTCCACTCACTCCCACTCATTTTCCTTTAAACCCCACTTAGAAAATCCAAGAGTTTTTCTTTAATAAATCAATAAAACATTTTTATTTCTTTATTTCAGCATTTGTTAATTCTATTAACAAACATTTGCATAAAGCACCTCGAATCATTTGTTAATTCTATTAACAACCATTCGACGAAAAACCCCTTGAACTATTTCAATTTTCCCTGAAACAATTTCGGTGCTGTCCAAAATATTCTTCGATATTCCGTATCCTCTCAAACGCGTCAGCGAACCTTAAGTGTGTCACCCTACGGTTCGCGAATAAGATAGACATGATCGAGACTCCTCTCCGATCAATAATCAACAGCGGGATCTGGAGATCCGTGATGACTCCTATATATTCAACGATGACTCTCGTGATCGTGTGAACCAACAACGCCGTGAACTATTCCCTTTGTGTCGCGATATTTTACTTGTCCGAGATTCGATCATTGGTATCAACCATACCTTGTTCAATCTCGTTACCGACAAGTACTCTTTTCTCGTTCCCGTGATATAACATCCTTTGTGATCATATCACGTGCTTGCAAGCGGTTTCGATGTGATATCACCGAGAGGGCCCAGAGTATATCTCTCCGTCATTTGGATGGACAAATCCCACTCTTGATCCATGATCCTCAACTAATACTTTCCGAATACTCAACGACACCTTTATAGTCACCCTGTTACGGTGTGACGTTTGATGCCATCAAAGCACTCTTCCGGTATCAGTGATTGACATGATCTCATGGTCTAAGGAATAAGTTACTTCGTGTGTTTGATATAACAATGTAAACTAAATGACTTGATCGCATTGCTATATTCTCTTTGGGTATATGTTCATCACATCATTCTTCTAATGACATGACCCCGTTATTAATAACATCCAATGTTCATGATCAGGAAACCTTGATCATCTATTAATCAACGAGCTAGTTAAAAGAGAGGCTTTACTAGGAACCATTGTTTGTTTATTAAGCACACATGTATCAACGTTTCCGGTTAATACAATTCTAGCATGAGAAATAAACATTCATCATAAACAAGGAATAAGATAATAACCATTTTATTATTGCCTCTCGGGCATATTCCCTTCAATCTTAACCATGTGGTAAACGTATTGCTACGTCCAAATCCACCATAGGAAAGAGATTCCCTACTCCTTCTGGTGTTTTTATCCTCGTTGGTTAGCCAGTCTTATGGTGTGACCAAAAGTTCCTCCTTCACTACGGTGTTCCAACATTCCGTGGTTACTCGTCTTCCGTCATGAAGTAACATTCCGTTCTTTGATAAAGTTTTCGACAAACTTCAACGGAATGAAAGTTCCTTCATTTTTTGTGTCCACTCCGAAGAGTGAACATGATCATGTATCAATTTTTCTCTGACACACGAATTATAGTGTTCTCTCGTGTTTCCCTCGTCTACGGATATTACGTTGTGGTATCCAAGACAGTTCTTTCCATCTTTGTTTTCTGTTTGAAGAAACCTCGATGTCATAAGTTGTCCAACCTTTCTTTTCTGAAAGGATTTACGTCTTGTGCAAAGATTATATTCCAAATCCTTTCAAGAACCATCGTCCGTAAACTTGAAACCATCTTTTATTCACTCCGTTACCTTGATGTGTTTCATGCATGATAACTCAACAGTTCTTTACGAACATTCTTGTCATGAGTTGTCCATGAGATACTCGATCTTCGTGAAGATCATTCCCTACGAGTTTCCCTCTCACCTAAGGTGTATCCGTTCAATACTTCAAGATGCTACGGATCAACCTCTTCGAGAAAAGAACCGTAAGGTTCAAGAAGATCGTTCAAAACTGGTGTTCCTTCTTTCTCCTCCTTCGGGAATCTCGGGACGAGATTCTTGTAAGGGGGGTAGATTTGTAACATCCCAAAGTTTGGTACATTAGGGTGTGTGGTGTGTGTCCATCTCATACATGCATTAAATAAAAATTTAAATCATCTTTGGACCAATTTAAACTATGAAATTTAAATGGTTTCAGAAAATCCCACAAAAAGTACTTCTTTTGGTTCCCAAAAATTTGTGTTGGAAAATATTTCAATTACACCAAAGTAACACATGGTGTTGTTGGAAATTTCATGAGCTTTCCAAAGATATTTTTTGCCAAATTTTTACTTTGCAAAAAGGTCCAGAAAACAAGCGATTACAGTGCTTTTCTCTTCTGCCAGGGGCTTCTTTTTATTTTATTTTATTCTTCAGGGGGTTTTCAGAAAAACCTGCTTGTCTTCTTCCTCCTGTCGATAGACAAGCAGGCACCTCACCGGAGATGCCGCCACCTCCTGGTACCGCCCCCTCGGGTGTGGATGCCTTCCCCAGGAGAGCTCCGTGCCCTCCTTCTCCTCTCTCACTCTACTCACTGCCTTCTCCCTCGTGTTCTCTGTATTTCTGCCGGGAGAGAACGAAACCTAGCTACTGTCCGGCCGGCCGCCGTCAAATCGCCGCCGTTCAGCGCGACCCCGCGCCCCGCCGTGACCTCCTACGACACCGCCATGCCCTCCTTCACCTCCAGTAGGAACGCCGTTTGCGGGGACAACCGGAGCCATGCGAATCGACCGGTTCTTCCCCGAGTCCGGCCGGGTGCCGTCATGCTCGGCGCCGTCGATGGCGACCCCCTCCGGCCTTCCCGTCCGCACCATCACGCTCGTGGTGAGCTCCTCCCTCTCTCGGACCCTTCCGTTTCCTCTCTCCCCCTCTGGAGCTACGCGTCGCCGGAACCCGTGGCCGCCACCGCGGTTCCTCGTCGCCGGCGAGCACTCCGGCGACCATTCGGTCCGCTGAGGCCCTCCCTAGACTCCCCATGTTCTCCTCTCTCTAATGGTATAGTTTGTTCCTTCAATTGCAAACGAATTCGATCGAATTTGAACCCTCTCTGTGAAGAACAGAGGATGACGAGGTCATCACTGCGTCATGATGACATCATATATCTACTGTTTAAGATTTCCAGAAAATATCTAAATATTGAATAATTAATAACTATTCTTTTATACCTCAGAAAAATAAAAATGAGGTACCAATATGCTCAGAAAAATAAACTCTACAAGAATATGTTATTTTCACACATTTTTGAGAAAGTTGAAAAATGACCTTTATTTAATATTATTTAATCATTTAAAATAGAAAAATAAGTTTTTATTCACCAAATTTAGAAAATTAAAAGTTATATACCAAATTGCTCAAAATGACAAATGCAACCTGTTTATGATGTTTTCAAACCAATTTGAGCAACCAAAATTGTACTCACTTTCAGAATCGCCCGAAACCCCCTCCCGGGTCTATTTTCGGGGTAATTTCAGTAAAATTGCTTAACCAACATCAAAACCCTAGCAACCCATCGAACATGTTTAGGGCTTTATTTTAGTGCATTAACCTGCTCATGCATACATATTGCGCATTGCATCGATGCCATGTGTTGATTGTTATCTCTCTTTCGGTGTTATTTCTCACTCGGTAGAACGTGACTCCGAAGAGAAGGCCAACAATCCAATGACGAATACTTGATCTTAACCGACAAGTCAAGCACTTATTCCAGAAGATTCTTTATCTGGTTTTCTTATAAACAAGGCAAGCATAACCTCTTATCTGCTCATATATGGTTTCAACGTGTTTTGAATCTCGTACTTTGCATTCGGTTCCAAACTATTTGACGTCAGTAGATAGAGTTCCCCTATACTGCATAACCTAGATATCCTGTTCCACTGCTCCTAGCAGCTATAGGTTTGCATGTGCGCGCTCCGCTAAACCCCGTGAGTCTTGCTTAGCCATGCCTAGTTGTGATCTGATCCATCCGGTTGATGAATCTGGTCAATACGTGAATCTATTATGTCATGTTGTTATGATTTGAATTACCTTTGATAACTTGACTAAATACTGGCATGGATGTGAGGCCACAATGGGTTGTGGCGTTTTGTCCTGTTCATGCCCCTAGGAGCGAGTTCTCGCCTTCGAAGCCAAGACTGAGCGTGCAACCACACGCGGGGCCTAACAGACCGCGCTCGACTAACTAACTTGTTTGGCCACGTCCATGAGTCACGTAGTTTGATCTTTCCATCTGCGTGTGAGTCAGAAAACGATTTGGAGAAAACTTAGGGCGTGACCGGGACAAGTGATGGACGTACACGGATCTTGTTCCCGACTCACAGAACAGGTGCCGTCAGGAGGTGGCCAACTCCCTGTTGACGGGGTGGCCCTGTTTGGGTTGACTCATGGATAGGGTCGAGCAAGGTAAAGGTCGTGGCCAGCCACCCTCTGCCGCGCTCCATGGACGAGCGTACATGTGGCGTTAAGAGTCGGATGGTACGTGTGGGTAAAGTGTACCCCCTGCAGGGATAAATCTCCTCGAGAAGCCGTGTCCACGGTTACGGACGACTTGGCAACGGATTCTGTGATCATCGATAACTTCAATGGAATGACTAAAACTTGTCAACCATGGTTGAAGGGTGCCTCCCCGGAGATGCCGGGAGGGGTGATCCTTGTAGCATGAGATAGTGTGGGAATGAGAAGGACTTGGTGGAATACAAGAAGATGATGATTATAGTAGTTGACTAGTTTTCTCATCTGTTTTCAAAACATTCCATGAGACGTGCTATTCCTTCCTCAACTTGGAAAACAAAGTTGGCTTTACGCAAAATAACCTTCATAACTCTTTCTAAAAGATAGCAGGTATATAATAGGTTAACTAAGTCTTGTTGAGTACCTCCCGTACTCAGGTTTGCTTAATTTTGGTTCAGGAGAAGAAATCCATCGGTGATGATTCAACGTGGACATCGACGAGTAGTTTGGGGTTCCCAGGTAGCAGCCTGGAATCTATGGGCTGGGACGTCGCCTTATGTTGCGGCCTCTTAGACCTTTTTGGTTCTTGTTGACTAGCAACATAATTTGCCTTCCGTTGTCTGATGTAATGTTGGGTCATGTGACCTCTGCTTGTAAGCTATACTCTAGTAACACCTGTTTAATACAATTTCATTGTTTAGAGTACTGCTTTGATCGGTTGTTGGTTTCGAGCTCATTGTTATACAGTTTTGGCTATGCCTGCATAGTTGTCGCAGTCGAGGGGTTGTGGAGCCGATGATCCATGTCCGAGCCCGCCTGTCGATTTGATCGGCCTGGGGCGAGGTAACCCCAGTAACCCTCGATTGTTGTTGCACTTTCTGGACACATAGCAGCTCTGTATAACTTTGGTCCCGTTCCTTCAGTTTCATTCGACTCGTGGGCGCTTGGGTATGCATAGTTGGTTATGACTAGCATGGATACAAGGAGTAGTAGACTGGGGATCTGGACTACGTGCCGATGAATCCGGTCTGCCTGCCGTTGTTTGTTGCGGCCGGGGCTGGTAACCCTGAAGCCCTTGTGAGTCCATGGCTAGGAGCACATAACAGTATGTATATCTCTGGGTCCGGGGTCGTGACAGTCGGCCCACACTATTGCTCTGGGGGGAAATTAGCCAGATATAACCTCCCGCCTAGATCCACCGATGAAATTAGGAGTGAACTATTGAGGTGGCATCATAAGTGGTGCAGAATAGTTGAGCTAAAAAAAATTGAGTCGGGGCTTCGGGGTATGTCAATCTTCAATACTAGCGATAAGATACGTTTTTCCGAGGAGGCATATGCACTTCACGTTCAGGTAATCGATTTACGAGTTTTCATCATGTTCAAACCGATTTGCATCGTTCTGATTTCTGTTTTCGCTTTTTTTCTCAATGTGCAGCACTATCCTGCAGACGCAGAGTTCTTGAACAAACAGATCCCGCACTTTGGCTGGATGAACATACTCTTTGGACCATGTCCACGAGGGTTTCCAGAAGACAACCGCCACGCTCATTGGATTCTTAACATAATATCAAAGGGGGAAGACTGGTGCCGCATCAAAGGGGAAGACTGACAGCGCAGCAAGGAGGACGAGTGGTGCCGCATCGAAAGGGAAGACTGCTGACACGTCGAAGGGGAAGAGTGGTGGCGCATCCAAGACAGTTGATGATGACAACAGTGACGATGACTTTACGCCGAGAAGTGTAGCTAGATTTAAGGCTATGTGTAAGCATGCTGGTTCATCAAAAACCGTAGCTGATGAAAACAGTGATGACGACTTCATGCCTCCATCACGAACAAGTGGGAGGGCAAAGTGAAGTCGTCGAGTAATATTAGTATTCCTTATGCGCATTCTATTATATCAAATTATTGTTCTCCTTTGCAAAATAATTATAAGAATTTGCAATCAAACGGGTTATTACCAAAGCCGGAGAAAAAAAAATTCCTTTTTTTAGGGACCTGTCGAGTTGGGGGAACGCGACTAGTCCCTAAGACGACAGGTCCACTTGTCGCGCTGGTGCACTTCGACTGCACCCTAGTCGTGCTCTGCTAACACGACAGGACCTAGTCGTGTTCTGCCAACGCGACAGGCCCAGTCGCAGTGGCCCAACTCGACTGGATCATATTTTTGGCAATTTACAAATTTCGCGTATTATTTTTTTACTTTCCGTAAAAAAGTGTATTATTTTAAAAAACAATAGCCCGAAAAAGCGAGACTTTCGCGTCCGGGGGGCCGAACGGCTGGAGATGGCCTAAGGTGTAACATACTACTGTGCGCCTTTACATCTGTAATGCAACTGATGGTTTTCTGCAGGTTAGATTTGAAGGTAGGCATCACATCGTGGAAAGCTGCTGATGGTTTCTCGTACCTTGTAGTATGCTACCCCTTCCGTTTCACTAAGTGTCAGTTGTACTAAATCTCTGACACCTAATTTGGAACTGAGGGAGTAGCAGCGTGGCACGGAGTGCTCTGGCGACACGGGGGGAACCCTAGCCGCCAACCGCCAGCACCTCAAAACTCTCCTCCCCCGCTTCGCCGCCGCCGGAGTGGCCGCCGGCAAACGCCCATGGCGCGCCCCAAGGATGGTGGCGGCGGGGCGTTCTCTTCCCCGTCCCTGTGGGTAGGAGCAGTGCGGCGACGGCTCGACTGGAGGTGTGTGCCCTGCACAGGAGGTTGCCTGCGGAGGCGCCTAGGAGATGGAAGGATCGACGGGGGCCGTCGGCGGGGAGGCCATGGATGTGGGCAGGCGCCTGATTGCTGCGCTGCGTTGGCGTGAGGGCCCGATCTGGACCCTATCCGGGCCTGGCGTGCCTCGGCCGTCGCGCGCGTGCTGGCTGCCTCCCGGGACCTACTCCTCCTCTCACCCCACCCCCGGCTGCACATAGCGACGTCTTCGTCCTCGCGCCCTCCACCTCCGACGGTTGCTGCGGCGGACGTGTGACGCTCTCGGCGGCAGGCACCTTCCACCTTGGTTGGTTGGTTGCGGTGCTCGCTGTCTCCCCCCTTGCGGTGGCTTGGCGACCTCGGGTGTGTGCCGGCGCCGATTGCCCCTGTCCGTGCCGGAAAGGGGAAGAAAGGTTGCGCCTTGGCGCGCCATGGGTGCTTGTCCGTTGCGGCGGCTTCGGCCCTCGCGAGCGGATGGTTGGTGGCTTCGCCGCAAGGATGATGGCTGCTCCTTTCCGTCCACGATGATTGGCTACAATGGCGGGGTGCTGCGGCAGCGGGGGTGTGCAAGAAAAGGACGGCCAGTCCAATCCGGTGGGTAGGGTGGAAGATAGGTCGCCATATAGACGAAAGTCTTGCCCGTCTTCGATCGGTGCCGGTGGCGATGGCGCCCGTGGACGTCATCTCCCTCCTTGGAGGCGTCGCGGAAGTATGTCGATATCTCTCTCGCCCTCTCTCGGTTCGGTTGAAGTCTCCGGGCGAAAGCCTAGATTTGGTGAATCGGCGTGATGGCGATGTCCTCGACGTCGTCCCTCCGTTGGGAGCATCGCGTTTGGAGACTTGGCGTGAGGTTCCTTATTACTTTCCTCCGGTGCTTGCCGTTGTCCAAGGTTGGTGTTTCAAAGGCGCAATGCACGTCGTCGCCGGCGAGTCCAAGGAGGTGTCTCTCGCGAGACCGACCAAGTCCCGCCATCTACTTGCCACCTCTTCGGCATCAAGAGTGGATGGTGCGTCGACAAGGGAAGCCCGGTTGGAGACGTGTCTTTGGAGGTGACTGGCGTCGGTCGAGACGCGGCGATGCTTCTCAGTTTAGGACAGGCTCCCCCTTTTTGTAGTTCTGTTGTCGGTGGTGGTTGTCCTCGGCTAGCCGAGTGTGGAGTGCGTGCTAGGCTCGTTGTGCAACGAGGTAGTCGTTATGCTCTGCTGGGTCGTGTTGTACGGGTGGTGTGTGCTCTTCCTTGAGCTTGTAAAACTCTTCTTTTCTATCAATGCAAAGAAACGCAAAGCTTTTGCGTTTTCGCTAAAAAAGCAGTGTGGCACGGAGATATACATCGATTCATAGATGTACTTATATTAGTGATTTTCTTTTTTTGAAATAAAACTCACTATATATAACCGAGCATGCAAGCCGCCTCATTAAAAACCTTCCAGTCCCCTTAGGTACCCTGGTAAGGAAAAGAGTGCGTCTGAAACTTGCAGCCCCAACATTATCCAGTAGTTACATCCAGAACCAGAAAATTGATCAACCACCCCGAAGGTTGGTTAATCCAACTAATCAAATTCCTATTACAGTAACCAAATCTAGCAATCTCATGAGCTACACTATTTGCAGATCTAGGACAGTGATTAAATCTAACGTTGCCAAAACTTGAGACTAAATCATGGCACTCTGCAAAAATAGCTGAAGCAGCGTCCCACAATTGAGTTTGTCCATTGCAGAAATTGATAACCTACATAGAATCGGATTCAGCCTCAACATTAGTAAACCCCAAGCCAGCAGCAAGGGATAACCCATCTCTCATAGCCATAGCTTCCAAAGTGATCACATCAGCTCCTCTTTCAATATGAATGCATTGAGCAGCAACAAAGTTCCCGTGATGATCTCTAATAACAGCCGCTGTGGATCCCTCCCTTCCATTCTCATGAAAGGAAGCATCAACATTAACTTTAACCATATTAGGATTCGGTTTCTTCCACTTCATCCCCGATGTTGGAGAACCTACAGACAAAGAATTCTTATAGTTATTAGCAATAGCAAGGATCGATAACGCCCACCTCTCTGAATTTGGAATTGGTTCTTCATGAGTTGTCTGCCTTCTTATCCACCATAAGTACCATCCTCCAATTAACAACAATTCCTTAATCCCAACATTTGGCATAATAGTACTTTTCAAATCCTCAGCCAAAAGCATTGTTTCTAAGATAACCGATCCAGATCTTTCTTGCATTATCATAGAGTTTATATAATCCGAAATTCCCAGGTTTTTCCATAGTAAAGATGCCGGTTGACAGACAAATAAGAGATGCTTAATATCTTCTGCAGCTTGGTGACAGATTGGGCACTCACCAGAATTACCAATGTGCCTATTTGCAAGAATTGATTTAAGAGGAATGATACCATGTAAAACCCTCCATCCAAATATTTGAATTTTACGGGGTACTTGTATATTCCATAGATGTTTCCAAACTGCAGGTTTTGATGCCGGTCCAATGTCCCTGTTTGAATTCCGAAACCCTCTAACCGAGTGTGACCACTCCGAATGATAGGATGTTTTAACCGAGAATATTCCGTTTCTATTTAGATGCCAAGCAATGAAATCATCAAAAGCATTGTGATATATGGGGATCCTCAATATTCTACCCGCATCAACAATGTTGAATAAATCATGGATAAGAGCAGAGTCCCAATTACCAGTAACAGGGTCGATGAGATCAGATACCTTTGATAAAACCGTGTTTCCCCTGGGAGTAATAATCATCCTATCCGGGCTAGAAGGGATCCAAGGATCCGTCCATATATTAACAGAGTCACCATTACCAATCCTCCAAATATATCCCCGTTTGAAAGTAGTAATTCCAGACAAAATACTCTGCCAAGTCATAGAGGAATTACTCTTGGGCCCTGCATTAAGAATCGAACAATGTGGGAAATACTTTGCTTTTAGAATTCTTGAGCATAGAGAATCCGGATTGATAATAATCCTCCAACACTGTTTAGATAGCAGAGCAAGATTAAAGCTATGAAGATCTCGAAACCCCATTCCTCCATCACATTTTGGGTAACATGTTTTCCACCAAGAATACCAATGCATTTTCCTGTCATTTTCACCATCTCCCCACCAGTACTGGGCAATTAGATCAGTAATACTTTTACAAATCCCTTTTGGCAATTTGAATATGGACATAGCAAATACTGGAATTGATTGGGCTACTGCTTTCAAAAGGATTTCCTTACCCCCAAGTGATAATTGTTTCTCCATCCAACCTTTTAATTTTTGTTTGATTCTATCAACCAAATGCATGAAACAGTCAATACGCTCAATACCAATCATAGCAGGCAAACCCAAATATTTATCTGACAGGCCTTCATTATCAATATTTAATTCATGACAAATATCTTCCCTTGCTCCCACACTAGTATTTGGGCTGAAATAAATACTAGATTCTGCAAGACTTACCAATTGACCCAAATTAGCACAGTAAGAATCCAATACCTGCCGTAAGGAAGTTGCATTTATAACATCAGCTCGCATAAGAATAAGTGAGTCGTCAGCAAATAAAAGGTGTGAGACTGACGGTGCATTTCTGCACACACTAATTCCTTCGATACCACCAACTTCTTCTTCAAACTGCAGCATACTAGATAGTCCCTCTGCACAAAGGAGAAATAGATAAGGGGAAAGGGGATCCCCCTGTCTAATACCTCGAGAAGGGGTAAATTCATCTGTTTCTTGGGAGTTAAATCTGACTTTGTACTTCACAGAACTAACACAAGCCATCATCATATCAATCCAATTATTCTGAAAACCCAGCTTTTCCATGATCTTTCTCAAAAACAGCCACTCCACCCTATCATAGGCCTTATGCATATCCAATTTCACTGCACAAAGCCCATAATTACCTTTTCTCTTATTCTTGATTTTATGGATACTTTCATAGGCAATAAGAATATTATCAGTGATCAATCTCCCAGGTACAAAGGCACTTTGAGTAGGGGAGATAATTTCTGGAAGGATACCCTTCAATCTTGTGGCCAATAATTTCTAAATAATTTTATAGAGAACATTGCATAAACTAATAGGTCTGTATTGGGTAATCAGCTCCGGGGAATTGTTTTTTGGAATCATAACAATAGTAGTATTATTCCAATCAGCCGGGATACTTCTGTTATTAATAGCATTTAAAACCTCCATTGTAATATCATTTCCCAAAATATCCCAATATTTCTTGAAAAAAATGGCATGGAGCCCATCAGGACCAGGGGCCTTTAGATCTCCGATGCTAAATAAGGCCTTCCTGACATCATCAGCAGTAAAAGGGGCCAAAAGCATATAATTCATTTGATCTGATACTTTTGATTGTACTTTATCTAACATCCCTGGATCCACTTGTAACACTTCCGAGGAAAACAAGTTAGTAAAATAAGAATGAACATGATTATTTAATGCTTCCATACCTTCAATGGTTAAACCATTGGCATCTTTTAGCTCTTTCACAAAATTCCTCTTCCTCCTAGCCGATGCATACGCATGGAAGAAAGAAGTATTTCTATCACCATTTTGCAGCCAATTTGCTCGAGATCTTTGCATCCACTCTATCTCTTCCATCTCCAGAAGTAATTCAACCAAATCAGATAATTCTTTCGTCTTCTTGTCATTTTCATCAGACATAGGCCCAGCCATTACTGTTTCTAGTTCTCTCTGAGCTCTTCTAACTCTCTATTTCGGTTTCTTAAGTACCCGTTGATCCCAATCATGGAACTCACTATGCATTCTTGATAACTTGTCATTAATATTAGACAGGCTAGTATCATTATTAATTCGGCTCCAGAACTCCTTGACAAAATTCGAGAACCCTGGTTCTCTCAGCCATCTTGCCTCGAAGCGAAGGGGTTTATGCTCCCCAGGTATAATCCGTGGCTGGTAGTACTCGGTGTTAACCAACAAAGGTCTATGATCAGACCGAATAAACCCCAAATTCTCCAATGCCGCATTAGGATATAATTGATTCCACTCCTCATTAATTAATCCTCGGTCTAACCTTTCTCTGATTCTGCCTCGACGCCAAGTAAAACCATCACCCAGGTAACCCATATCCCGCAAATAACATGAATGCTTATCCACGTGAAGTGCAACAGTAGTAATTTTCTGAACGAACAGATGAGTTATTATGTTTTCTGGATGTGTCGAGCGTGACAACTTGTAGTGGTCATGGATCCTGTTGCGATGATTTGATTTTTTGACGTGCATGTAGAGGGTTGGTTCGCTTCGATTTGAGGAACGCGCTCGCCTGACAGCAAACCCTTAGTTTGTAGAAATAATCCCGTAGGTGTAGCATAATTGAATGGCTGGCTCAGTTTCAACAATGATCACAGCAAGAATAAAAAAGAGTAGCGCAGACGATTGGTATAAAGACCGGAGCATATCTCCCTTCGTTTTATTTCAAATCACAGACAAACCGCACCAGCATACGCATCCTACAAACACACTGCAAAAATCCCTCGAAACCACACCCAGTGGTTGGTCTGCTGGTCCACTACTTCTGCACCTACATCATTTCCCTTGTCTCCCATCAGGCCATCACCATGCCATTCAAGCCGCCTCCTCGAGCAGCATCTGATCAAAGTGCCACACCCCTGCATTGCATCCAAACAATGTAAGCTACCGGTACACAAACAGAACAGATACAGGACGATGCACACAGCATTCAGTAAGACACTGACCATGGCCTTTGCCGACTCTTCTCAGCTGCGAGACATACTCGGAGATCTTCTTGATGGCATCAACCTTTCACACGAATCAGGGGTGTTTCAACTTAGTAAGACACACAAAAATATACCTCAAGAGCACACATGGTGCACTGGACATATCATTCGGTACTTTATCGGAGAGTTTGGAGGTTTTACCTGCTCCTGAAGGAACTCACTCTCCACGAAGTCGGTCAGCTGAGGATCGTTGCACCTTGTTGCTACCTGTTGATTTGGACAGACAATTCTTAGATTCTGCGAGATTGCATCTATCGGTAATAGCAAATCAGTCAGCAATTCAGTTTGACGAGATTGTAAAGCCTCCTTTTGCAATAATTTTGATGTAAGGAGGCATGTAGAGCAACTTACACTGTGCAGGTTGTGGAGCTTCTCATTCACCAGCTTCTCAAGAGCTAGAGCCAACTCCATTGCTGAAATCGCGATCAAGACTAAGTTAAAACAAAGGATATGTGGTGTATTTATACTGGCAGATGCAGCAGACAAGTTTATGTACCACAAGCTTCCCAAAAAAAAAGGCAGAGAAACTATCTGTTCTGTTATCAACCAAAGTGTACCGTTGTATGGGGGAAAAAGATGGGGGATCTATCGGAATTTCAAAGCTTAACAATTTTCTCTTACTACAAATTTCAGTTCTTTTATCTATTCATGTATTTTGAATAAATGCTTTCGAACAACATCTATTACACATGACCAGTAGGCCATCCACAGCTCACTGTACTAGCCACACACTTGATACCCAGCTCAAAATTCCTGAAAGATCTGAATCTTCCACATGCCCATGTGTAATCACTAATCAGTTATCTGCTGAAAGCTCGAACACATCTCGAACATCTCGAACACATCTCGAACCCATGAGCATCAACTCACTTTTCTTTATCTTTGAATCACTATCTATCTGCTGAAAGCTCGAACACATATCGAACACATATAACCAGATGATAAATTTTGGCAGCAATAGTGAGCTTTTTGTTACTATCACTAATCCTAGCACAGCATGCAACCCACTTTATACAACACAATTTTCACATGAACAACCAAACACTCTAATCATCGAATAAGCACAGTACACGCACCCCACATGACTCGTGTAACATAACACACAGTAAACGAACAAAAGAGCAACTCACCATACAGGGCATCGCCTTTCTCAGGGTGGTCAAACTCCGTCAATGGTGTCACGATGGACTGGAGTCTCACCCTTCCTCCACGCTTGTTCTGGTCGACAGGAAAACAAGTGGAGCGTGAGGGCATTGTAGAGCCAGGCCAAACGACATGGACCTATCAAACATACTAGCAATTAGAGGGGCAATGAACTTGATACCTGGTACTCCATGAGCTTCTCTGCATGACCTCTCTCCTCGTCGCTTGATTCCTTGAAGAACCTGGAGAGCCAAAACGGCGTCACAACACTGCACTGATAGATTTACCAAATGAATCAATAGACCAATTGAAATTGTGAGCGACGACTTACTTAGCAAAGCCCTTGAGCGCAACGTTGTCACGGTCGAAGTAGGCGAAGAGGGAGTGGTACGCGTACGACGCATTGTACTCCACACTGTAATGACAATTTTAGACCTTAAAATCAAGATCTGCAACTATTTTCGATTAAAAATGGCCAGAACAGAGTCCTCTGTTTTTTTTTCAAAACATAAATCAGAGTATTTCGTGGTAATTCAAGACAATTTTATCCTGCATACGTTGATCCTTATACAGTAAACACGGGTAACACTCTGTTGCATGATTTATCAGAAACGCACGCCCAGGAAAAAGAAGGGAATTTCATCAGAGCAGAGCAACACTCACTTGATCTGCTCGTTGAGGGCGGCCTCGCACTCGTCGACGAACTTGTGCCTGGCGAGAGACTGGTCCTTTCCCTGCGGCACGAGGGAGAGCTCCCCCTTGAGCTCCTCGAACGGCTGGAACATCACCCCGCTGAGCACCTCCTTCCCTTTCGCCGCTGCCCTGCAGCACACAGACGACAGGCTCCCCTGCGGCGCCCTTATTGAACCGGCGCCCAGGCCCGCTCCGGAGAGCTGGCCAACCGCGGCGGCGGCGGCGGGGGCCGGAGACGGCGCAACCCTAGGTAGCATCTCGAACTCGGACGGCGGCGCGTGCTTGCGTTTCCGGAGTTTGTGGGAGTGGGATGGAATTGTGCGGTGGAAGGGCAGAGAGGAGGAGATGGGGATAGATATAGGCGCGTGGTGTCTGCAGATTCGTCACACGTGGACGGCGGCGATGGGTTTAGGGGAGCGGGGGCGCGTGGGGTGCGCGTGGCGGGCGAACGCACGGGCTGGGGATATTTTGGGTTGTGTGGTGGTTGTGGAGCCCGGTGGCAGCGGAGGTGGAGCAAGTTCAGCCGGTCATGCGGGAGAAAAACAAGCATGTCTTTTACTTCAGCTTTGTGCCAAAGTTATTCAGGCTTTTCTTTTGCGAAAAGTCCAATCAATTTATTAATCATCAACGGTACAAAGAATTTGAAAAATAATAAAAAATGCAAATAGGTCTTCAAACTCACTAGCGACGAGTACAAACACTGAAGCGAGACAAAGGCGTGCCGCCGTCCTCACCCCCTCTCTCACTGGAGTCTAGTAAAACTTGTCGTAATAGAGGTTGTTGTAGTCGTTGTGCTAAGTCCGCGAAAGACGAGCGCACCAGAGGAGTAACCATCGCTAACGATGACAATCGTAGATCGAAAGAGCCAGACTTGCAACCATACTAAAGAACGTGAAAACGGACTAGATCCTTGAAGACCCACCGGGCAAACGTCGCCCTCCGCCGGCACAACACCGGAGCGAGGATAGAACATGGAGGATCATATTATGACTCTCAGAAGTAACCGTCACCTCACCATCTCGAAGAAGACAACGGGCAAAAAGCTAAACAAGAAATAGAAAACTTCCCGCCGACGAGAGGCCGTGATCCGCCAAGCCTCCATGGCTTAAGGCCACCAGAGGCAAAGCAGATCAGCGGCGTCGCCAGCAAGAGGGACGGAACCCTACGTGGGTTTCTAGAGGCGACTCACGATCGCCTCACGGGACGTGCCAGTTCAGGCGCGTGTTCTATCTCTTCTCTACTGCCTAAAAAAGAAGTTTCGTTCTGTCGTATGTCAACCATGACGCTTCGCTCGAGTTTCATTCAACTCCCGCACCAGTTTATTGTTTCGTCACCGATTAATGATTGGCAACAATCAATCAGCCGTAATTAACGACTCAATAAACGGTACTTAAAAATCTTCATCAATTACCAGCGACCAATCAGGTGCGGAACCCTTTTTCTTTCTTTGTGCCCTAGCGCAGACTGTGACGGGAGCCCTTCGGTTTTCAGTCTTCCGCCTCGCTCAGGTTGTGAAAAGCACGATACCTCGCCACCGCCACATCGATCGGCCATCGTCCCCTGTTTCTCTGCCGCTGCCACTCCCTTCCCCATAGCCGCGTCGCCACTTTTTATCTCGCGCCGGTGCCCGCCTCCATGTTGTCCAAGCCCTGTTAATCGCGTCAGGATGGGCGCAGACGGATGCGACCTCGTCCTCCCATCGACCTCCCAGCTACCGGGCAGGACGCTACCCGAATCCCGGCCATCGCGCCGCTGCCATCGTCCTGACCTGCAGGCTGCTTCACGCCGATTCTCTTCGCCGGGAGATGCTCGACATGGTGGTGAGGCGGGAAAGGAAGGAGAATGAGAAGGAGAGGTGGGAAGAAGAGGAGATAGCGACGAACGGCAATGAGGAGCTGGAAGAGGGTGTGAAAATTGATCCAGAAAACATCGATACAAGGTGAGCTTCGGTTTCTTTGAGTGTTCATGACAACTATATTGGTTTGCTTTGCCGTTTGATTCAGAGCATGTCTTTTCTTCTTGGCTCTTATTAGTACCGCCAGTTGAACATGTCAGTTTGGATAGTAGTAACTCTTACTCCCTCCGTTTGGAATTAGTTGACATATGTTTGTCTAAATATGAAGCCCGGGGTGGCAGCGGAGATGAAGCAAGTTCAGCCGGTCATGCCGAAGAATACAAGCATATCTTTACTTCAGTTTTGTACCAAAATTATTCAGGGTTTGCCTTATTTCTCTAAACAAATTAACAGTGGGCTTACATGTTTATCCCAACAATAAGTTATAAGTTATGACTTATGAGTGTGGTCTATATGGTTAAAATTATGTGGAGAGTATATCTAGAACAATCTAGCTTGGTGTGTGAAAGTATAATGAGAATTCCCTAGGTTATAGTTGAAAAAAAGAATGCTTTGACTAGATGATTATTATTTTTTGTAATATTTATGATGAAATGTGCTTTGGTAGAATGATGTGGCCTAGTATACATGTTCTCTAGCAAAACGTTTTCTCCTTGCTAAAGCATTCATGTGCATTTGGCTCATGAAATTTTAACATGTTTGTACATACCACTTTACGTGCTTGTTCTATTTCACGGACTAATGAATTGGTATTATCTTGCTGCCCCCAGTGTCATGATTGGACAAAATAACTTATGTTAGAAGTGAATTAAAGAAGTGAATAAGAGAACAAGAAAACATTTTACATCAGCTTCCCTACCCAAAGTGAATAATTCAGAAACACCCTCTTTCGCCCCTCCCTGCCAGTTTGCCTCGAGAGAAATGAAGGACAACTAGGTCCGAACAATCCGAAGCCACGTGTTGTTATGGTTCTATGATTTTATTTGTTTTAGCTTCACTTTTATATTTGTTGTATTGTGCTTAGTTCCGCTCTCCGTGCTTAACTTGGTAAGGGTTGTATGTGTTCACAGTATCATACTTGTTTCACGATCTACTTCGTTTATTTTGATGGACATGGGAATCAATTTTTTTATAAAGAAACTTTTATTGAACTCATAAATTAGTATCATGCTGATACCATTCATAGGAGCTCACACACAACCTTTGTGTAGTTAGGATGTACATAACCGCTAAAATAAAAAGAAAGGAAACAAAGAAAACATAACGTGATAGAAATATATGAGAAACCCGTAGCAACATCTAACCGGATGTAGGGCCGATCCAAAAACTTTTTATACGAATTGTTTGTGGTTAATTTATGTACAATTTTTTAGCATTAGTCTTTTATTCATAGAAAATTAAGGATATAATATATGCACCGAGAAAAAAAAAAGATATAGCATATGATGGCCAACGAACACGAGCGCGGCTATGTTGAACCTGGGGACAGGTGCTCCTGGCTAATTTTTTTTTACAAATGTTGATTTAAACCACTTTTGAAAAGTTAAAAAATCTGTAAAATTTCATATGCACAGGTGATGCAAATCCAATGCACATCGAGTGACTTTCGTGATGAATTTGTATTTACGTTGGCTACTGTAAAAAAGATAAATTTCCATTGCTACAGTATTGCTATATTGCCGTGTATATACGCCATAGATTTGTCTTTTTACACAGGCCAAATGAAAGATCGTTTCTATACGAATTTTTGTACTATTACATAATACATGTGTATGAGTGTCTCTATTTTTTTCGGAAATTTTTGAACACTCAAAAGGTGCTTGACCTAACCAGGATCACCTACACCCAGGTCCATCCTAGTATTTTTCCAACGAACACTCACTTATGGAAACAAAAATTAGATTGCACTCCACCTTTTATCCTCTATATATGCATGTTTGACACTAATTACCCCACTTAGTGAAGCAAAATAAGAAAATGACCATATTTTAAAAACTAAACATAGTGTAACCTATTTTGGCACCATGCATGATTCGTTAGAATAGACCGGTATTTTAGAATCATGTGGTGTGTCAAAATAAGTAAAGATCCTCGCGCGGTATCGATGATAATGTCCAGCTTTCTCTTCCCCATTTGTTCAACTTCTCATGGTTGTCTTGATATATTTTTAGCTTCAATCATTCCTGTCTAACAGAAATGCATCGAAAAAATGGCCCAAAGTTTTTAAAATATGTCTATATACATATGTATTTGTCCGTATTGAAATATCTAAAGTATTTTATATCATGACACGGAGGAAGTAACCCGGCCTCTTCATACGGAGGAAGTATATGGTGGCGGGCCAAACCAAGACCTAATTTCCTGTTAGTCTTATTAATGTTCGTGTGCACCTCTTTTTTGGGGATAAAGATGAGATGCATGCACCTCTAGAGAACACCTTCCCTAGATCGCGCAAGAATTATGGCGGGGTAATCAAGATGGTCGAAGCAATCTCGCATTCCTTCCATTCCGCGAAAGTCAGCGATCATCAAGACAACGAAAGCTCGGACATGCGTTATCGCTCTTTCCTCGGCTACGGATTGGAGCAACAGATCATGAGAACTTGAGAAGATAGATACCAAGAGAAAGAACGAGTTCGGCGTTTCTCTCACGACCGTGTCAGCAGTACTCTTTGCTGACAACCGTGCTGGATCCAACGCATCACCACCGGAAAGAAGACTTGGGCGGGAGCTTTGTAGCCACATGTAATAATCGACACGCCATTTTGAAGAAAGTGGCAGAGAAAAATATCCCAATGTCGTGTGGCGAACACATGCGAGACTGCCACACATGCAAGAACAGTTGAAGCAGTAGATAAGGTGGTACTAGCATTGGATGGAGACGGCACACGGGAAACCCTTCTGGAGCCAACGGGCCAAGACAAGTCGCAGGACACAAGTAACGTTGGAGTTTTCCTCTGCCTAGTCACTGCCGGACGTGTGGCGGGCTCACGCGCCGCCTGGACCAGATTGGCGGGGACTCCGCCACCGCAGGATGCCTCGCGCGCATCCTTATCAGGAAATCCACGTAGAGCTACGCTGCATCGGTGCATCCTCGTCGGCTCGTCGCCGTGCTCCTGCTTGCACACACACGCGTCGCCATCGCTCCACGAGTCTCATCCGTGGATGGATCATCTCGAAGCAGCTCCAGTCTCTGGTTTGGTCGTTTTGGTGCACGTGGATGCAGTTAGTCAAGCACCCGTGCTAGGTCTGGAAGGCGGAAGCGAAGGTCAGTTTGTTCTTCTCGAGTAGTCGGTGAACGCGACTGACTCCCCCTCTGTCGACGGCATTGCTCGGATCCTTCACCAACGGCACTTCCTCTTTTTTCGGACACATCTCCAACGGGCTGCTCATTTGCGGACCAATTTGGTCTGTATTTTGTCCATTTGAGCAGCTGTCCGTGGCCGTGTCCGCGCGGATTTGACCCATGCACCCAGCGGGGCTGCTCATTTAGTGGCCCGGACATATTTTTTTCCTAGTTTTTTCTTCTCAACGATACTTTGAGCCTAAAAACAAACACAATACTAAATAAAATACGAGTTATTTATTACAAATTTGACCGTTCAATAAGAAAACAAATAAGTCTTAATTAAAATTACAAAAAAATCTACTGGTTTCCAACGAAGTTCCAGATGTGTTGCACCAAATCATCCCGAAGTGTGCGGTGGGTGTCCTGATCACGCAACTCGTACTGGAAGTCGATGAAATCCTCAAATGTTGCCACTCCTGGCTGGGGCTCCACGTTCTCACCCTGAAACAACCAGTTCTCGTCGTAGACGCTGTCATCGCGCTCATCCTCTATGATCATGTTGTGCATGATCACACAAGCAGTCATCACCGACCATATAATCTCCGGGCTCCATGTTCGAGCAGGGTGGCGAACAATAGCCCATCGAGATTGAAGCGCACCAAAAGCACGCTCCACATCCTTTCGGGCACTCTCCTGCTCTTGGGCAAACCGCTTCCTCATCTCATCTTGAGGATTGGAGATGGTCTTCACAAAGGTAGCCCACTGGGGATAGATACCATCTGCCAGGTAGTATCCCTTTGTGTAGTGGTGGCCGTTGATATCATAGCTCACCTCGGGAGATTTGCCTACGGCAAGTCTGCCAAACACCGGAGAGCGCTGGAGCACGTTGATATCATTGTGTGAACCTGCCATGCCGAAGAACGAGTGCCAAATGCACAGATCATGCGAAGCAACTGCTTCGAGAATAACCGTGCACTCACCAACATGGCCCTTGTACTGCCCCTGCCAACCAAATGGGCAGTTCTTCCACTCCCAGTGCATACAATCGATGCTTCCAAGCATCCCAGGCCACCCTCTGCTCTCGTTGATCGACAACAGCCGCTGAGTGTCGGCAACAGTCGGTTCCCTCAAGTACTCCGGGCCGATCACCTGAACCACAGCTTCACAAAACTTGTACATAGCTTTCAGGCACATAGATTCACTCATACGCAAGTATTCATCAACCAGATCACCAGCTACTCCATATGCAAGCATCCGAATTGCCGCGGTGCATTTTTGATAAGAAGTGAAGCCAACCTTACCGGTGGCATCAGGCTTGCACTTGAACCAATCGTTGTAGTCGAGGACGCCGAGTCGAATGCGGTTGAACAAGTCCCTTTTCATCCGAAAACGGCGCCGGAATAGCTTGGCCGTGTACACCGGATTGGTGGGGTGTAAGTAGTCGTTCCACAGCTGCATCTGGCCGGCGTCTCTGCCCCTTTCCAAGGCCGGCGCACGGTCGGGGATGGACCCTCTGAACACCGTCCGCATCCTTGCGATGTGGTCATTGACCACGAGAGTGGCAACGAGGATGTCGCTCTCGTCCTCGGAATCGGACTCCGACGAGGACAAGTACATGATCACGTTGTTGAAGAAGAACTCGTCGCCGCTGTCCGCCATTTTTCGGGCCGAGGTCGGGGCAGGCGCACGGACGAACACCTTGTGTGCGCCCGTGGAGGCGGGGGGAGGTGGACCGGGCGGTAGGAAGGCCGGCGAACCTCCTGCGGGACAGGCGGCGGCGTGGGAGAGAGGTGGGGGAGGTGGCCGTCGCCGGCGGCGGGGTCGAGCGGTGGTGGTGGTCGCGAAATCGGCGACCTAGCGGCGGCGAGGTGGGTCGGGGGCGGCGCGGGGGGGGGGAGGAGGGGGCGTTCTCTGCGGGCCAGGGAGTGTGTCCACGGGACATTTTGTTGTCCGCGTGGCTGCTCAAATCTGGACCAAATTTGGTCAGGATTTGAGCATCCGGGGACAAAAAAACGGACCGCGGTCCGTATGAGCAGCGCCGCTGGGGCCTGGTTTTGGCCCAGGCTGCTTAAAACGGACCGGTTCGGGGCAAATGAGCAGCCCCGCTGGAGATGTCCTTATGCCATCTACAACGTGAAAACAAAACGATCCCAACGCCTGATTAATTAAGCCGGTTTCATACATAGTGAAGAATAGATTCAAATTATCCGCAATTTCAAAAAAAAATTGTGCAGAATAGATTCAAATTATCAGCAATTTCGAAAAAGAAGAAAGAATCGGGCCGAATCACTACGACGAAAGCGGGAAATCTCTCTGCTGTTTTGCGTTCCCTGTGTCGGGCACCCCGCATCTTTCGAGAGTGGTTCTCTATGGATTACGTGTGCCCATCTCCGAACTCAGCGTCGACTACAGAAGCGACCATAGTATCCATGAGCCGTTGCTCCTCGACAGACTCTCTGGCCTGCTCTGTGACGTGGTACTCGGCCCTGGACAAGGCTAGAAACCAAGGATAGGTGATGTGGCGGCGCCGTTTCGAACCACCGCGTCCGGGAGCGGAGCGGCCACCACCACAAGGCATAGAAATAGCAGAGGACTGTGGAGTGGAAAGGATAGAAGGTGGAGTTTAGTGGGCGCAATGGGGAGGAAAATTGCCGCTTTTCTAGACGTTCGCGGCCCGACCAGCAGTAATGGCGTCCGGGGTGTGCTCGAGAGCGAGGCATTGATTCAGCTAGTTAGACTCGGCATGCGGTGAGACAGACTAGGCAAAAGATACGGGAAGGCGGCAGGGCAGATGAGCGGCCAGGCCGGCAGCGTAGGCGGCGATGCAGCCTTTTTGCCGAGCGGGGCAAGTGCTACCAGCCAAGGGGCAACACCATTGAAGCCACACCGGGACGGGGAGCAGGATAGACGTGCATGTACTGCAGGTCCCACTTGTCAGTTTAAAGTGGGTCCCATACGTGAAAACCTGGTTCTTTGAACGGTCAGCTACATTTACCCGACAGGAACAACCGTTCCGCACCTTTGCGCGGTTTTGTGGAGCAAACTGGGGCAAAGGTGACGAAAACTAAGGCCGTGAGCCACCAGCGAGAAAACTAAGCGAAGTGGGGTAATGAAGTAGAATTCCCGATAAATTATTTAAGGGAGATGACATGGGCAATTGATCGGCTAAGATAAATAAAGTGTCAACATTCTCTAAAATAACAAAGACACGAGAGAGGAGTTTTTTAGGTCATGAGAGGAGAGGAGTTTTTCATTAGGTAAATGAGTTGGAATGAGAAGGACACAAATTTATTTTTATTGTGTTCTAGGTCACATTGGACAACAAGAAACTACACAGCCACAACATAGATGCAACACATCATCTGCAAATAATTTGTAACATCAAATATCATGTTTACATAGCGGATTATAAATGTTTGTGGGAGAGTGGACCAATGTAGATATGGAGAAGCTGATGATGGAGGTGTTGGTGAAGAATGCATGATGGTGGAGGAGACGGAGAAGGAGCATCACGTGAGGTGCAGGACGATGCGGCTGCCAGCGGCGGTGCATGGCATCTGTTGTGCCCGACGACTATGGTGGGGGTGCGCCGCCCCGTAAGCCCCCTTCCTCCATGTCTTCTTACTGTTGTAGATGATTCCTCCTCCATGTACATGAGAGTCACGAGAGGAAAATTCGTGGCTTTTGGTGGCTGCCCCGAAGTTAGGATTTTTTCTCCTTATATATGATGGGACGCTGCTCTACGGCTCTCTGATGGATGGTCCTTTGATCCAAGGGCTCTTGGGCACCTCTGGAACCTTCCTACGGACCGATCTCAGCCCCCATGAGGCTCAAAAGTCGTGGCTTGGCTGAATCCATCAAGTTTGGTGATAGTTGGACTCAATCACGTCACCAATTCTCGTAATCAGATATTTTGCCTCCAGTAAAATAGGTCCACATGCGCATTTGAACTACGATTTGGCTGAATTTGGCTTATTATAAAGCTATGGAAATTTTCAACATTGCTTTATTATTTTCAGTTGACGTCGTCTTCGAGGGTCAAGCTAGCAATCTCTAAAATCTGTAGAGGTGGACAGATTTCAGGAAAGTCAGAGTCCACCTCCAACAAGGCTCATTTTGCATATTTTGCCAATTTCCAAGTAATACCTACACATCAAAGTGTAAAACAAGAATTTTTGCATTTTTGCAACAAGTAATGGGTTAGTCCAAATAAATCATAAAACTTGATATAAAAAGTGACAAAGACATAAAATAAAGCATTAAACACAAAAATTTATAGATACGTTTTAAACTTATCGGTGCTACAGAACTATGTTTCTAAAAGCATCTCCACTGGCTCCACCACGGCGCCCCCAGGCCACTTTTTCGGCCTTTCGGCATGCCGGCGAAAGAAAAAACTCCCAAAAAAACGCCGGATTGGGCCAAAAAACGCGCCGACGAACCCAGCGCGCTGAGGGCAGCTCCGGGGCGTCGAGCGACAAAATGCACGAGAAACGGCTCGCGCGAACAAAACTCGGTGGTGGCCCCGGCCTGCTAGCGAGTGCGGTGGCTTCGTCCTCATCGTGTCGCCTCATTCTCCGTGAGAATCAATGCGCCGACAGCCTTCACTCGCCACGCAGCAGCGGACACAACCTTTTGTCAGGCGATTCGTCCACGCGGAGGCGCACGGGCGAGCCACCGCCGCCCCGCCCCTCGGCATTTTCCTCCGCTTCTACACCGCTCCCGCCTGCGCCCATCGCTATAAAATGGCGCCTAGTTCATCGTCGAACACGCACAGCTCTACTCGCCCTTTGCTCGCCCGCATCCTCCGTCAAAGCTTGCCCCCCTCCCGCTTATCCTCCAATGGCACAACGTTTCCCCAGCGACAAGGCGGCGGGCAACGGCTTCGGCCGCCGCTGGCTGCGGGAGGACAAAGCCTACCTCCTCATGGGGGCAGATTACCCCTTGCTGTTGTACATGCGTATGCCGGGTACATGGCGCCTCAGCAACGGCGGCGTCCCCATTCCGCCCGTTCCCACCGGCGAGCAGCGTCGGGCCGAGATACAATCCATTAGAGCGAGCATGCCGGCCAATGCGCAGCTCGACCCACGCTCGACGGCCAACAATGCGACTGATACATCTCAAACGTATCCATAATTTCTGATGTTCCATGTTGTTTTCATGTCTTCATGTCATATGCTACATGTTTCTTATACACTTTATGTCATTTTATGGATTTTATGGGACTAACCTATTGACAAGATGCCACAGAGTCAGTTCCTGTTTTCTGCTGTTTTTGGTTTCAGTAAAGTTGTTCTAAAAATATTCTCGGAATTGGACAAAACAAAGCTCAGAAGTCTTAGAAATCTGTCACGTACACGGAGTCCGGAGGGGGGCCTCAGGGCCCCTACACCATCGGGCGGCGCGCCCCCTGGCCGCTCCTGGAGGTGGTGTGGGCCCTCTGGCCACCCACCGATGTTGCCCTCTTACTTGCAACTTAATACCCGAGGTTTGATTGGATGACGCTCCGAGGATGGATTATTAGTCATAGATGCAATTGGATAATGGTCTATGTATCTTGTTGTAATGCCCGTAGTAATCACCATGTCATGCATATGCACTACGGTGCAACATTTATATCTGTCAATTGCAAAACTGTAATTTGTTTACCCAGCATGTTATCTATCTGTTTTGGAGAAACGCCTCTAAGGAACTGTGGACCTTGGTCCATTTCTTTATACTGATAATACAACCACGGTTTTCCCATTGTTTTTATACTGCCATCATTGTTCTCTTTCATATACTACAAACAAGTACTACTTTCCACACTATACGTCTAATCCTTTGTTTCAGCGGAACCTGTGAGATTGACAACCTCAGTGCTTCATTGGGGAAAAGTAATTTGATTGTGTTGTGTAGATTCCACTTTGTTGTTGAACCGGTAGTGCGCCCTGCCAACATCAGCCGCATCAACCTTTGGAAGTGATTTCTTTCTCCTACTGGTCGATTCAACCTTGGTTTATTTCTGAGGGAAAACTTGTCGCTGCACTCTTCACACCCTACACTTGGGGTCTCCCAACGAGCGAGCATCAGCGTCCAACAAGTTTTATGGCGCCGTTGTCGGGGAGAAAGAGGATTTCCGATTGGGAGTCTCTCACTTCCAATCTCTTTACTTTGTTTTTGTTTTGCTTAGTTTATTTTATTTTGTCTTATTTGCTTCTTTATATCAGAAACACACAAAATTAGTTCCTATTCTAGTTGTTATTTTTGTTATCCTATTTTAGTCTTGCTTTATCATGTTTGCTATCAATTGTTAATGTCTTTGAAACTAGATCTTATTGGCAAGGTGGGTTCATAGAAGAACAACAAAAATATTATAAGGAACACCACTTGTTACAAAAAGGGATACACTTATGGGGGCAAATTAATAAATTGCATAACTATGCTAAAAACTTGTGCTCTACTTATAATGTTACTTATTGTTTTGATAAATCTTGTTGTTATAGGAGGTATAAACACCTCCCTTTTCCATTCGAGTATAATGATAATGTCGCCATATCTTCTTATATTAAGGGAAATTATGACTTTTATGATGTGGAACAAATTGAAGAATTTATTACTTAGAAGGGTGCATTCGAAATTGCTTATTGGCTTGAAATTATTGATGATGCACCTTTTAAATATGAGATTTATGATATGCTTGAATTTTGCTTTGATAATTACAAGGAATGAAATGGTTATATTCTTAAATATCTTTATAAATTCTCTCCACCTAAGGAAGAGACTAATGCCTTGCAGGAGCCTATGGGAGAAGAAATTGCTAAATCTGGAAGCTCATTGGATGAAAAAAAGGAGGAGAGTAATGATCAAGAGGAGGAGGAATGGAGCTACCCATGTCTACCTCCCAGTGAGAGTAACTCTTTAACTCATACCTTGTTTTATTGCAATCCATGTTACTTTGATAAATCTTATGATAATCCTCTATTTATTCCAACTATTGATATGCATGATAATGAGGAAGTTTGTTTAGAAAATTTATAAGATAATGCTCTAGATGATGGTCCTATGTTACTTGATGTTATAAATTATAATTCTACTGAAAATAGGATTTATATAATGTGTCCCATACCTTGTAAGAGTGACCAATCATCTTGTTTTTCTATTGCTAAAAGTGAGAAAGAAGGGGTCTTTAATTTAAATCTTGATCCCACTGTTTTTGAGCTTGATATGAATTGTGTGCTTTTAGACCATGACCATGCTTTATGCGATAATTATGTTGTTGAGTTTGTTCATGATGTTACTGAAAATTATTACGAGAGAGGAAAATATGGTTGTACGAATTTTCATGTTACTAAAACACCTCTCTTTTTGTTGAAAGTTTTGAAATTTCTCTTGTTCTACCTTCCCATGATTTCTAGTTTGAGCTTCTTTAATTTATTTCTTTATAAGATTCCAATGAATAGGAAGTGGGTTAGACTTGAATTTGTTTTATACTTTCTTCTTGACGCTCTCTTTTGCTTAATTCATATTTCTTATGTGAGCATCTTCTTTCTTTCTATGCCTAGTTGAAAGGCGTTAAAGAAAGCACTTCTTGGGAGATAACCCATTGTTTTATTTTTGCATTGTTTTTCTCTGTTTTCTTTGAGTCAAGGAGTTGTTTAATTCTGTATAAACTCCTTTGTATCTTTATTTTCTCAAATTTGTTGTGCCAAGTAAAGTCTCTAGTGAAAGTTAAGGTTAGATTTGGATTTCTGCGTAGGAAACAGATTTCTGTTGTCCACCATATAAAATAGTATAAACCACAGAAAGATAAAAATGACTTGCAATTTTTTTTGCTTATTTCTCAGCTAATTCCAAAAAAAAATCTAGCTTTGCGTTTTTCGATTTGAGCAACGTAAGTGTCCCAAAATAATCCGTCTTTAAAGACTGTTCTGGTTTTGACAGATTCTGCCTTTTTACTTGCATTCTGTCTTTTACTATGTCGAGTGGATTTCTTTGCGCCACAAAACATCATTGGCTGTAGATAATGATTAAAAAGTATTAATAGCGCTTGTGTACAAGGAGAACGTGTGAATTTTTGATTGTGCACTAACCCTCTAACGCAAATTACTTTAAGTTTGGTGTGAAGGAAGTTTTCAAGGGTCAAGAGAAGAGGGTGATATAATATGATAAAAAATAGTGAAAAGCCCAAGCTTGGGGATGCCCCCGTGGTTCATCCCAGCAAATTCTAAGAAGACTCAAGCGTCTAAGCTTGGGGATTCCCAAGGCATCCCCTTCTTCATCAACAATTTATCAGGTCACTTCTAGTGAAACTATATTTTTATTCGGTCACATCATATGCGCTTTACTTGGAGCGTTTGTTTTTCTTTTGTTTTTTTATTTTGTTTTCCTTTCTGCAATAAATATGTTTGGAACCCAAAATTCTTGTGTGGGAGAGAGACACGCTCCGCTTTTTTATATGAATACTCGTTTTCTTCCATGCTCGTATTCTTAATTTTTTTCTAGCTGCTGCAAATCCTTTTAGCTCATGTTTTTCATGCATCTCTTATTCAGACCTGTTAGTTCTAGAGAGTTATGTTAGTACTCTCTTTTTTCATTGCTATATTATTTGGAGAGTTTGTGTTGAAATGTATATTGTTTGGTGTTTCATGGAAATAGAAAATGCTAGATGTGGTAGATGGTATGTTGGAAAGACTTGCATACTCTTGTAGATCATTAAACTGTTTCACTTAATTATTTGGTGTTGTTTTGAGATATTAATATGCTTAGTGGTAAACCTGCTGGTTTAGTAAGGTAAAAACAATTAATGGTTGGTCTAAAATCTTGAAACTGTGCCACACTCGAATAACCAGTTGATAGTATAATGGTATATGACTTCCTCTGCGAATAACAATCGTAGTGGATTTTTGTTACGCGCGACGGTCGGGGTAGCCAACAATGATTTGTCATTGCCACAGACCCTCTTGGAGGGATTTTCATTATGCCATGGACCCTCTTGCAAGTCATAAATAAAGAGGGCTAAAGAGGGATAATAAAGAGAGAGGGGGCAGCATTTCTATCATTTATTCCACACTTGTGCTTTGTTAGCACCAATACTTCAATTTGGGGAGAGTTTTTATTTTATGACTTGCATAACTATGTGGGGAACTTTACATTATAGAACTTGGCTTCTATATTCCAATGATGAGCCTCCTCAAAAGTGCTTTATGTCTTCATGATCAAGCAAGTTGGATGCACCCCCACTAGTTCCATTGGAGAGCTTTCATACACTTATAGCTCTATGTGCATCCGTTGTGTGGCTCACTACTCCTTGCATAGCTTCGATTATAACACCTCTTGTCTAATGATCACTTTCAGCTGTGTGAGAATTTCTTCCATTGACCTTCCAAACCCCCCATAACATCCTGATGCCAGGGACAAATACAGAACGCTTGCTTGTTTTTAGTGCACAAATAGTTTGATGATTTTCCTACGTGCATATTGTTGTCACTTTACTTGATACTAACAGGAGTTGTTGTGAGAGTTTGATTCTTAGGATGATTATATTTTTGTTCTTGAAGCTTAAATCATCTTTAATATACTTTGCACAGTTCATTGTCTTTTAGTATTGATTCGTTGAAAAGTTTTACTACGTTCTTCCTAATGGTTTATACGTTACTCTATTTTATATCAACTATAAACCACATCATTTATTCATTTGATCTTAGTTTACATGCTTTATATTATGATGATCAAGTTTATGTCGGTAGCATGTCACCTCAGAAATTATTTGTTTTTATCGTTTACCTACTCGAGGACGAGTAGGAACTAAGCTTGGGGATGCTTTATACGTCTCAAACGTATCCATAATTTCTGATGTTTCATGTTGTTTTCATGCCATATGCTACATGTTTCTTATACACTTCATGTCATTTTTATGGATTTTATGGGACTAACCTATTGACAAGATGCCACAGAGCCAGTTCATGTTTTCTACTGTTTTTGGTTTCAGAAAAGTTGTTCTAGAAATATTCTCGGAATTGGACGAAACAAAGCCCAGAAGTCATAGAAATATGTTACGTACATGGAGTCCAGAGGGGACCCAGAGGGAGGTCTCAGGGGCCTCAAACCATAGGGCGGAGCCCCCTGGCCGCGTGTGGTAGTGGAGTGCCCCCCCTAGACACCCAACAACGTTGCCCTCTCTCCTATTGAAGCTCCTCCTCGGGTTAACCCTAAACACCCGAGTCTTTTCCACCAAAAAGATCCGCAACCGCCGTCATCGTCAACCCTAGTTCGGGAGGGTTCTGGAGCTCTTCCCAGCACCCTGCTGGGAGGGGAAATCATCACCAGAGGGCTCTACATCACCATGCCTGCCTCCAGAGTGATGCGTGAGTAGTTCATCCATGGACTACGGGTCCATAGCAGTAGCTAGATGGTTGTTCTCTCCTCTTTATGACTCATGTTTAGATATTGTGATCTGCCTAAAATGATCAAGACCATCTTATTGTAATGCTACATGTTGTGTTTGATGGGATGCGATGAATATTGAATTCTATGTCCAATAATTATCAATCTATCATGTTCTTTCATGTGTATGTTATTTATGATCTTGCATGCTCTCCGTTAATAGTAGATGCTCTGGCCAAGTTGATGTTTGTAACTCCAAGAGGGAGTATTTATGCTCCATAGTGGGTTCATGCCTCCCTTTCACTCACGCTCGAGTGATAGAAACATAACGGGTGGAGGATGTGTTGTTGCCATTAGGGAGAAAACAACAATGCTTTGTCTAAGGATAATTTTATTGTTTACATTACACACTTTGCTTAATGCAATTATCTGTTGCTTCCAACTTAATACATGAGGTTTGATTGGATGACACTTCGAGGGTGGATTATTAGTCATAGATGAAGTTGGATAACGGTCTATGTATCTTGTTGTAATGCCCCGCATGAATCACATAGTAATCATCATGTCATGCATATGCACTACGGTGTAACCTTTATATCTGTTAATTGCAATTTGTTTACCCAGCATGTTATCTATCTGTTTTGGAGAGACGCCTCTAGTGAACTGCGGACCCCGGTCTATTTATTTATACAGATAATACAACCACGGTTTTCCCGTTGTTTTCATACTGCCATCATTGTTCTCTTTCATCTACTGCAAAGAAGTACTACTTTCCACACTATACGTCTAATCCTTTGTTTTAGAAAAAAAGGGTGAGATTGACAACCTCACTGCTTCGTTGGGGCAAAGTAATTTGATTGTGTTGTGTAGATTCCATGTTGTTGCTGAACCGGTAGTTCACCCTGCCAACATCAGCTGCATCAACCTTCGGAAGTGATTTCTTTCTCCTACTGGTCGATTCAACCTTGGTTTCTTTCTGAGGGAACACTTGCCACTGCACTCTTCACACCCTACACGTGGGGTTCCCAACGAGCGAGCATCAACTTCCATCAGCGACCGTCTGGATGACTTATTTCGAGCAGCGCCACCACCGGCAAGTTTAGTCCATGAATGGCGCGGCGGTCATCGCTGGTCGCCAGAACAACGACGGCATACACGTACCGTTAATTTCTGATGTTCCATGTTGTTTTCATATTGTTTCCTGCATGTTTGCTATACACTTTATGTCATTTTTTATTGATTTTTCGGACTAACCTATTGACAAGATGCCACAAAGTCAGTTCCCTGTTTTCTGCTGTTTTTAGTTTCATAAAAGTTGTTCTGGAAATATTCTCGAAATTGGAAAATACGAAGCCCGGAAGTCTTAGAATTCCCGAAGGTTCCACGGAGTCCCGAAGTGGCCTCGAGAGGGCCACAGGGGGGCCACACCATAGGGCGGCACGCCCCCTGGCCGCGCTTGGAAGTGGTGCGGGCCCCTCGGGCGTCCACCGCCATCGCCCTTTCGCCTATTTATACCCCCGATACGTCAACCCTAAATATATACCACTTCGTCCCGAGAAACACCTGAGGCCGCCGTGATCGTCATCCCGGGACCGGGAGGGTTCTGGAGCTCTCCCAGGCACCCTCCCAGGAGGGGAATTCATCATCCGAGGGGTCTACACCACCATGCCCTCCTCCGAAGTGATGCGTGAGTAGTTCATCCCTGGGCTACGGGTTCATAGCCGTAGCTAGATGGTTGTATTCTCCACTTTGTATCTCATGTTTAGATCTCGTGAGTTGCCATTCATGATCGAGATCATCTTTATGTAATGCTACATGTTGTGTTTGCTGGGATCTGATGAATGTTGAATGCTATGTCTTCTGATTACCAATCTATCATGTTATCTTCATGCATATGTTATTTATGATCTTGCATGCTCTCCGTTATTAGTAGATGCTCTGGCCAAGTAGATGCTAGTAACTCCAAGAGGGAGTATTTATGCTCGATAGTGGGTTCATGCCTCCTTTGCATCTGTATTCGAGTGACAGAAACGTGACGGATGGAAGATGTGTTGTTGCCATTAGGGAGAAAACAATGGTGTTTACTTAGTTTACATTGTTTACATTACACACTTTTCTTACTGTGATAATCTGTTGCTTGCAACTTAATACCCAACGTTTGTTCGGATGATATTCGGAGGGTGGATTATTTTTCATAGATGCAGTTAGATGACGGTCTATGTATCTTGTTGTAATGTCCGCATGAATCACATAGTAATCTTTATGTCTTGCATATGCACCACGGTGCAGCCTTCATTTCTGTCAATTGCCCAGCTGTAATTTGTTCACCACACATGTTATTTATCTTTCACGGAGAGACACCACTAGTGAACGTGGACCCCGGTCCATTTTCTCATTCTGATAATACACACACCGCTTCCACTGCTTTCATACTGCTGCTAGTGCTTTCATACAGTTCTCATATTTTTTTTCCACACCATACGTTTAACCTCTTTGTTATCAGCAAAACCGGTGAGATTGACAACCTCACTACTTCGTTGGGACAAAGTGATTTTATTGTGTTGTCTAGGTTCTACGTTGCCGCTGAACCGGTAGTGCGCCCTGCCACCTCAGCTGCACCAACCTTCAAAGATTGCTTGTCCTCCTACTGGTCGATTCAACCTTGGTTTCTTTTCTGAGGGAAAACTTGCTGCTGCACTCTTCACAACCTTTCTCTTATGGTTTACCAACGAGAGTGTCAACTACACTCCATCAAGCTTTTCTAGCGCCGTTGCTGGGGAGGAAGAGAATTTCTGCAAGGGGAGTCTCTCACCTCCAATCATTTGTACTTTGTTTTTGTTTTGCTTGTTACTTGCTTTATCATGCTTTCTAGAAATTTTTGATGTCTTTGAAACTAGATCTTATAGGCAAAGTGGGTTCACGGAAGAACAACAAAAATGTTATAAGGAAAACCGCTTGTCACCAAAAGGGATACACTTATTGGAGCAAATTAATAAATTGCATGACTATGCTAAAAACTTATTCTCTACCTATAATGTTACTTATTGCTTTGATAAATCTTGTTGTTGTAGGAGGTATAAACACCTCCCTTTTCAATGTGAGTATAATGATAATGTTACCATATCTTCTTATGTTAAGGGAAATTGTGACTTTGATGATGTGGAACGAATTGAGGAATTTATTGCTTGGAAGAGTGCATGCAATTGCCTATTTGCTTAAAAGTATTGATGTTGCACCTTATAAATATGAGATTTATGATATACTTGAATATTTCTTTGATAATTACATGGATTGTAATTACTACATACTTCAATATCTGAATCAATTCTCTCCCCCCAAAGGGAGAGACTAATTCCTTGTAGGAACCTATGGAAGAAGAAACTGCTGAATCTGGAAGCTCATTGGATAAAAAAAGGAGGAGAGTGATAATCAAGAGGAGTAAGAGTGGAGCTACCCATGTCTACCTCCCAATGAGAGTAACTCTTTAACTCATACATTATTTGATGAAAGTGATGATCCTATTGATTCTTTTGAAATATCCCTTTTTGATGAAATTGATACTTGATATACTTGTGACCTTGATACTACTATGAATGAAACTTGTGAGAATGATATTACTACTGTTATTTATGATAATCCATTCTACTTTGATAAATCCTATGAGAATCTTCTATTTATTCCAACTATTGATATGCATGATAATGAGGAAGTTTGTTTAGAAAATTTATATGATAATGCTCTTGATGATGGTCCTATGTTACTTGATGTTATAAATAAAATGGACTGAAAGTAGGATTGCTATAATATGTCCCATACCTTTTATGGGTGATCAATCATCTCGTATTGATATTGCTAAAAGTGGGAAAGAAGAGGTCTTTATTTTTAATCTTGATCCCACTATTTTTGAGCCTGGTATGAACTGCGTGCTTTAGACCATGACAAACATGCTTTATGTGATAATTATGTTGTTGAGTTTGTTCATGATGCTACTGAAAATTATTATGAGAAAGGAAAATATGGTTGTGGGAATTTTCATGTTACTAAAACACCTCTCTTTTTGTTGAAAGTTTTGAAGTTGCTCTTGTTCTACCTTCCCATGATTTCTAGTTTGAGCTTCTTTAATTTATTTGTTTACAAGATTCCTATGCATAGGAAGTGGGTTAGACTTAAATTTGTTTTATAACTTCTTCTTCATGCTTCTTCACTTGAAAACATGAATCCACTTTTCTGGGCCTAGCTAAAAGGAGTTAAAGAAAAGCACTTCTTGAGAGATAACCCATGGTTTTATTTTTGCTTTGTTTTTCTCTGTTTTCTTCGAGTCAAAGGGTTTTATACTTCTGTAGAAACTCCTTTATATCTTTATTTTTATATTTTAGTTGTGCCAAGTAAATTTTGTGACGAGAGTTGCAATTGGTTTTGGATTTATGCGCAAGAAACATATTTCTTCTGTCCACCGTAAAAAAATGTATAATTCACAGGAAAATCAGAATGACCTGAAATTTTTTGTTCTTATTCCTCTAGTAATTCCGCAACTTTTTCATACTCCAAGTTTTTTAGATCTGAGCAACATAAGTGCCCTGAAAAAATTCGTCTTTACAGACTGTTCTAGTTTTGACAGATTCTGCCATTTTTCTTGCATTTGCTCTTTTATGATGTCAAGTGGATTTATTTGCTTCACGAAATATCAGTGGATGTAGCTAATGTTTAAAAGTATCAATGGAACTTGTGCCCATACAGAACTCATGGATTATTTATTGTCGCACTAACCCTCTAATGCGAATTACTCTTTGAGTGTGGTGTGAAGGAAGTTTTCAAGGGTCAAGAGAAGAGGGTGATATATGTGATCAAGAAGAGTGCAAGGTCAAAGATTGGGGATGCCCCCGTGGTTCATCCAGAAAATTCTGAGAAGACTCAAGCATCTAAGCTTGGGGGTGCCCAAGGCATCCCCTTCTTCATCAATAATCTATCAGGCCACTTCTAGTGAAACTATATTTTTATTCGGTCACATCTTATGAAGTTTACTTGGAGCATCTGTTTTTTTCTTTTGTTTTCCTTGCTGCAATAATATATTTGGACCCTATCATTCCTTTTTTGGGAGAGAGACACGCTCCGCTTTTTCATTTGAATACTCGTTATGTCGTATTCTTAGTTTTTCTTCTACCTGCTGCAAAATTCTTGTTTAGCTCTTGTTTTCTTTGCATCTCTTATTCAGAGTTGTTAGTTTGAGTAGTTTATGTGAGTACTCTCATGTTTGCTTGCTGTATAATTTAGAGAGTTTTTGTTAAAACATATTTTGTATGGTGCTTGTTGGGAAAAGAAACTGCTTCTTGTAGTAGAATTTATAACGGTGCAAGTAGAAGCTTGTACGGACTGTGGCTAGACTTTTTTTGTATCATGCTAGTTTTAATTCTAAAGCCTAGTGGGTATCTAGTATCATGATTAGTCTCAAATAGCTGAGAGTGTTTAATGTGCCATTGAAATAATCATGAGTTGTTCATGTCATATTGAAGCATAAATTTGTGGTGTTCTCCTTTGAATGTTTTAATTGGTTGACTTGGCGCATGCTCACACCATGTTTATGACTATGAACTAGTCACTTATAGCCCTCTATGATCATTTAGTTTTTGAAGTTGTGGTACCACTTATGCTTTGATTAATGATGTTTATGTCGCTATGCATGATTATGGCTCTTGTGCTCTCTTGATTTGTTTGCTCCCATTCTTTTGCTAGCCTCCACCTGTACTGAGTATGGTATTTAACCACCACTCCAAAAGTAAACTTGCTCATGTGTTACCTTTAAAACTTTCAAAATTACTCCTGTTTTGTGCTCCTGTTTTAGGCTCATGAGGACGTAAATAGAGAATCTTTATCTCACTTGTTTGATTGGACTTTCACACCATGGACTAGTGGCTTCATCCTCTTATCCAATTGATAGAAGAGCTTGCAGGCGGGGTGCAATAGCCCCCAAAATAATTAACAACAAATTCTCTTTACTATTTTTGCCCCCTGATTTTATCAGTCAAAGCATAATTGTGTAAACAAAAGAGAAAGAGGTATGACCTTCTACCCAGATGCGTCCTTCTATGGGAGCCGCTCTTGTGAAGTCTAGTTGTCTTGTTACGTAATGTATTTTCTATTCACCATTCGTTGAACATAAGCATACACCTCTCTAAATAAAATAGGACTACTCCTTCACGGTATGTGATTGTTGGCAGGCACCCGAGGATTCGGTTAGCCATGGTTTGTGTAAGATGGGATGGGAGGGAGTGTCAAACATTTTATACATCTATTTAATAAAATAAAAAACTCTAGTACATGAGTGATCCATGCTTCCCTCTACGAAGGTCCCGTTCTTTTACTTGTATGTTGAGTCTCCATCTGCTAACTTTATGCACAGTTGAGAGAGCATAGTTGGCATTCTGAGTTTAATGGTGCATTTGTCCCCAGAAACATTATAATTGATTCATGATGTGTTATTGTTTGTTCTCTAATTATTTGTCCTAGTCTTCCTCATGAACTTTGAAGGTGTCCCGGCATTTATGTTTTGCCCCACCAACTTAAGGACTAGTGAAATATCACTTTGCCATGTTTTCTCTATACTTGAAAAAAAACATTTAAATTTCAATGCATTGTTATTCATGATCTTTTATTTGTGTTACTTCTCATGATGCAAGGTGATTGCTATGCTTTATTGTTAAAAATTTATTTATCATGCTTGTGTTGAAGTTCTATGATCTCAGCTTACATATGCTTTTACATTATTGATAATCAAGTTATGTTGGTAGCATGTCACCTCAAAAATTATATGTTTTTATCGTTTACCTACTCAAAGACGAGTAGAACTAAGCTTCCGGTCTCTGTGGCATCTTGTTATAGGTTAGCCCGGAAAATCGATAAAAATGACATAAAGAAGGAGAAAACATGTACAATTGCATAATATGATCATGGAGCATCAGAAATTAGGGATACGGCTTAAGACGTATCAAGAATCCCCAAGCTTAGAATCCTACTCGTTCCTCGAGTAGGTAAACGATAAAACAATAATTTCTGAGGTGGGACATGCGTACTAACATAAACCTGATCAATTCTATGTAAAAGCACATGCACGCTAAGATCATACAATCTTTAAACACGGGCATGATAAATAAAACTTAATAATAAAGCATAGCAATTACTTTGCATCACGAAGAATAACTCAAATAAAGGATCATGATAATAATGCAAAAAAGCTAGGAGTTTTGTTTTAGGTATAGAGAAGAGCATGGGCAAAGTGATATTTGGATAGTTTCTTAAGAGTGGGGCAAAACATAAATGCCAGGACACCTTCAAAGTTCAAGAGGAAGACTAGAACAAATAATTTAAGAACAAATAATATCACATCATGAGTAATTATTGATTCTTATGAGACAAATGCACATAGAACACAGAATGGCAAGAATGCTCTCTCAATTGTGCATTAAAGTTAGAAGATGGAGACTCAACATAAAAGGTAAAAGAAAGGCCCTTCGCAGAGGGAAGCAGAGATCACTCTTGTGCTAGAGCTTTTATTTTATTAAACATAGGTATAAGAAGTTTGACACTCCTCCCATTCATCTTTCACAAACCATGGCTAACCGAATCCTCGGGGTGCCCGCCAACAATCACATACCGTGGAGGAGTGTCTATATTTTGGGAGATGTATGCTAATGTCATTGAATAGTAAACAGAAAATACTGTACTCACAAGTCAACTGGATTCACAAGAGCGTCTCCCAGGGTGAAGGACGCAACTGGTGTAGAAGGTCATCCCTCTTTATATTTTGTTTACACAATTATGCTTGACTGATAAATCAGGGTAAAAATAGTGAAGAGAATTTGTATGCATTAATTTGGGGCTGGGCACCCCGCCGCCAGCTCTTCTATCATTTGGGTAAGCGGATGGAGCCACTAGTCCAGGGTGTGAAATCCAATCAACAAGTGAGATAAAGATTCTCTATTTACGTTCTCATGAGCAAAAACAGGAACATAAAGCAGGAGTAATTTTGAAGGTTTTAAAGGGTAACGCAAATGAGCAATTTACTTTGGATGACAGTTAAATACCACATGTAGGTAGGTATGGTGGACACAATGGGAAATTTTTTGGTTTAAGGGAGGTTTGGATGCACGAGTAAAGCTCATAACTCAGTACAGGTGGAGGCTAGCAAAAGACTGGGAGCGACAAATCAAGAGAGTACAAGAGACATAATCATGCATAGCGACATAAGCATCATTAATTAAAATATAAGCAGTATCACAAGTTCAAAAACTAAGTGGTCATCGAGGATATTCGTGAATGGTTTGTAGTCATAAACATGGTGCGAGCATGCACCAATTCAACCAAATAAAACATTCAAAAGAGAATACCATATATTGATGCTTTACTATGACAAGAAAAACTCATGAATCTGTCAATACATATTAAACACTCTAAGATATTTGAGGCTAATCATGCGACTCAATAACCACAAGGAGTTAAAACTAAAATAAAATTTAGCATGGCATGAAAAAGTCCTAGCCACAGTCTATACAAGCTTCTACTAGTACTGTTATAAATTCTACTTCAAGCAACAGTTTTTTGTTTCTCCCAACAAGCACCATACAAAACATGCTTAAACAAAAATATTCTTTATGATACAGAAATAAAACATGAGATTACTCACATAATACTACTAAAACTAACAACTCTAATAAGAGATGCATGCAAAACATGAGCTGAATAAATGCAGCAGCCAGACAAAGACTAAGAATACAACATATTCTCATGAAAAAGCGGAGCGTGTCACTCTCCAATAAAAGAATGCTGGGTCCAACCAAGCTTATTATGAAAGTAAAAAACAAAATTAAAGAAAAATAAAAGAGAAAACTGAAAACAAATATAAAAGACGCTCCAAGCAAAGCACATAAGATGCGACCGAATAAAAATATAGTTTCACTAAAAGTGACATGATAATTTGTTGATGATGAAGGGGATGCCTTGGGCATCCCCAAGCTTAGACGCTTGAGTCTTCTTGGAATTTTCTTGGATGTACCACCGGGACATCCCCAAGCTTAGGCTTTTCACTCTTCTTTATCACATCATATCATCCTCTTCTCTTGACCCTTGAAATCTTCCTTCACATCAAAATTCTCACAATCTTCATTAGCAACGTTAGTGCAATCGAAATAATAAATCCACATGGTTCAGTTTCAACATAATTCTAACAACTCAAAAACACATTATATACGGTCACAACTTCTTCAAAACTCCTTTTCTCAAAAGAACACCAAAAGAAATAGATTAAGATGCAAATGCGATAAATGGCAGAAATCTGTCAAAAACAGAACAATAGGTAAAGATCGATTTTTTCAAAAATCTTCTGTTTCTCAAATCAAAAATTGTCTTCTAAAAAAAGTTGCGTATATAACTTAGGATTAAGCACAAAAAGCTCAGGTCATTTTGAATTTTCTGTGAATTTTAACGGAATTTACAGTGGATAGAAGAAATCTGTTTCCTACGCAGAAATCCGAAATATAGGCTCAACTTTCCACTAGAGGCTTTACTTGGCTCAACAAACACTCAAAATAAAAGATACAGCGGGGTTTCTAAGGAAATATACAACACCCGAGGTGCAAATCAACACCAAAGAAAACAAGGAAAAACTGAAAGAAAATAGAGAAATAAAACGGGTTGTCTCCCGGTAGCGCTTTTCTTTAAAGCCTTTCAGCTAGGCATAGAAGATCAACTCAAGTATTTTCATGGTAAAGAAGCACATGTATACCTTCCTGTAAACCATTATTTGCAGCAATAGGCACTTTAGATGTTTTTGAAGATTCAACATGAAGGTCATTCTTAGTCTCATTAATTGTTTTAGCAATTTTCAGCACATATTGAGATTTGGGTTTAGCCATATTAGGAGCATACATAAATCTTTTCTCCTTTCCCACAAAGGTCTTTCTCCTCTTTTGAATTTAAGAGATGAAAAGGTTGAGCTTAAAGTTCCCATGGCAATCCTCTAGTTTACCAATCCTAAAACTTTGATTATCATGAGTGTTGCTAGCTTCTAGAGTAGTGATTCTTTTTATCAATAGTAACTAGTTATTCATTAACCTTGCTAGGCATTATCAAGGAAGATTGATAAGTTCGTTTCCAAAGAGTTTAGTTTATCAATAACATCATCCAAAGTGATCTCGGTTTTAACATTTGTAATGGGGGGGGGGGTGCTCCTACTAAACTTTCAATCAAATTGCAGGCTTCCAAAGCAGGAGTTCCTAGAAAATTTCCACCCGTAAGAGTATCTAACACATGCCTATACCAACCAGAAATACCAACATAAAAAATTTCTCAGGAGTATCAAGGTAGAATATTTTTTGTGCACCTCTTATGAGCATTATTTATTCTATACCAAGCATCTTTAAACTTTCTCCCTTGTTGCCTAAAAAACGAACCTCTACTTCAGCAATACTTAGCAGAATAAAAGCAAGCAAATAAATAACAGCTATGAAGTAAACTATTTTTTTTTGTTCTTGATATAGAGAAATAAAAACAAGACAAAAATAAAAACAAAGACAATCAAAACAACAGAAGAGATGAGAGTGAGAGACTCCCCTTGCCAGAGACTTCCTTCTCCCCGGGCAACGGCGCCCAGAAAAATCCTTGTTGCTGGCAAAGTTGAATCCTTGCTACATGTTTTTTGGAACCCCAGAGGAAGGTGTGAGTGAGGCACAACGGTAGGAGTTTTCCTCTTAGTTAAGAACCAGGGTTATCAATCCAGTAGGGAGAAAGAGAATCTTCGGAAGGTTGATGCCACTGACGGTGGTGCTGGTGCTTCACCGTGTCCAGCAACAACGTGGAACCTGCACACAACACAACCAAAATACTTTGCCCCAACGGTATAGTGAGGTTGTCAATATCACCGGTCTTGCTGAAAACAAAGATTAGACGTATAGTGTGGAAAAATAGTGTATGCTTGCAGAAAGTAAAGAAAGCAGGAAATTGTTGTGGTTTGTTTAACAGTGTGGAAAAATGGACCGGGGTTCATAGTTTCACTAGTGGTGTCTCTCCATAAAAAATAGCATGTTGGGTGAACAAATTACAGCTGGGCAGTTGACAAATAGAGGTTGCACCGTAGTGCACAATATGACATGAAAATTACTATGCTATTTAGTGCGGGCATTACAACAAGATACATAGACCGACATCCATCTGCATCTATGACTAATAATCGACCCTCATGTTATCATCCGAACCCCCTTTGGTATTAAGTTGCAAGCAACATATAATTGAATTAAACAAAGTGTGTAATTAAGCAATGATTATGCACGCGGGCACTCTCACTGATGTTTTCTCCCTAATGGCAACAGCACATCCTCCCCCTTCATGTTTCTGTCACTCG
>CM054063.1:160211938-160399474 GCA_028641055.1 Alopecurus myosuroides | reverse complement strand
TCGATGAAGATGTAGATCGGGGCCTTCTCCTCAATCCTTCAAAGATCTTCAAGATTGGGTGGAGGGATTGGGAGTTATGAGGGATTTGGTGAGCTCTTAAATGCTAATAAATGCCAAGGGGAAGAACTAGATCTTGAGGAAGAAGAGGCGGGGTATTTATAGCCCCTCCTCACAACTAGTCGTTGTGCAGGATTTTGGGACCGGAATATCCGGTCTGCTCGAATCCTGTTGACTTTAACCGGAATATCACGTTCCCCTTGAATAATCCGGTTCAAATAATCCGGTCCATGCCAGTGCAAAATATGGTCCTAAAATTGCCAGACCGGAATATCCGGCTCCCCCAAATAATCCGGTTGCAAATAATCCGGTCCATGCCAGTGCAGAAAACGGACTGCAAAAATCCAAACCGGAATATCCGGCTCCTCCGAATAATCCGGTTTCCAATAATCCGGTTCACTTCTGTCCCAAATCTCTCAGGCCAAACTTCACCGATCTTTTTTGGTGAACGATGCCGATGTTAAGTATAACACCTGCACGCTAAACACCTCGATAAATAATGTACTTAGTATTGTTAACTAACACACAAAACACCGGGAAAACGAAATGCACTTTCACCAAGTTAGATACTTACCGTAGTCTTCTAGGTTTCCTTTCTGTAAGCCCTAACCCGACTATCTATATAAAGCCGTACGGGAGAGAAGAAAGATACATACAATTAGCTAGAAGCCAACTCGCCGAGAAGTTGATCCTCGTCGAGTTAGCGAAACCCTACTCACATTGTACTTTGTATACTTCAGGCTTCAGCCCTGATTTAGAGAGATTGCAGGAGTAGTCCTTTTCAATGGAGATAAGCTTGAAGAGTTTAATCCCACGAGAGGGATTCGTCAAGGAGATCCAATATCGCCTTATTTGTTTTTATTAGCAGCAGAGGCCCTTTTGTGCCTCTTAAAAGTTAGAAGTGAATTATCGAGCTTACAAGGTCTAGTGGTGGCTCCCACTGCCCGGCAGTTAACCATTTTGTTTTTGCAGATATAGCCTGTTGTCTGTGAAAGCAAACGATGAGAGTGCTCGGGATGCCCGAGACACATTGGATGCCTATTGTCGCGCTTCAGGTCAACGTGTTAAGTTGGACAAATCATTGATATTTTTCAGTAAGCGTTGTCCCACGACAATGAAGCGTGAGTTGAAGGAGATTCTCAATGTTCAGAATGAGTCTCTCAGGGATAAATACCTGGGTATGCCATCTAATGTGGGTAGAGCCACAAATGGTGCCTTCAAGTACCTAAAAGATTGTGTATCGAAAAGGGCCCAGGGATGGTTGGAACAATGTTTGTCAACATGAGGTAAAGAGGTGTTAATAAAATCAGTCACTCAGGCGATACCGACCTTCTCCATGTCATGTTTCAAATTGCCGAAAGGCCTGAGCATATCAATTCCCTCATTAGGAACTTCTGGTGGGGGAGCAAGCAAGGCAAGAGGAAAATGTGCTGGTTTTCTTGGGAAGAGACGACAACCCCTAAATGTTTTGGAGGATTGGGATTTCGTGATATTTAGATGTTTCATCTAGCGCTCTCGCAAGGCAAGGTTGGAGACTGATGCAGCATCAGGATGCATTAAGTGCAAGAATATTACAAGTTGTCTACTTTCCACAAGGGGAGTTTCTGGATGCGGCAATTGGGAGTCATCCCTCTCGCATTTGGAGGTTTATATCTTAGAGGGAAGGGAAGTACTAGTCCAAATAATCGTTAAACGGATTGGCACTGGAGCGATCATGGATGCTTGGCATGAAAACTGGATAACACGTGAAGGAGCGATGAGGCCCATCACGTCTCCCACAGCGGGTGGGGGACTACATTGATCAAATAAACAGAAGATGGGATTCGGGAAAGCTGGAGGCACGTTTTCTTCCCATGGATGTGCAAGCCATCAAGTATACCTTTAAGCATAGGGGTCAAGATGACTTCTGGTCTTGGTTTCACAAAAAGCAAGGTTTATTTACCGTCAGAAGTGCGTATAGGATGCAAGCATGCACGAAAGAAAGACGAAAGGCGTGGTTCTAGAGCAGGGAGTCGGGGTCAGACCATCGAAGGATGCGGAATAACTGGACAAAACTATGGCATATCCAGGTTCCCTCAGGGGTGTCAAGCTCAGGGGTGTTTCTAGGCGCTTCTGCAGTTCAAGGTTTTGAACCAGAAACTCTCGAAGCAATGGCGGTGGGCCATGGGCTCTCTCTCGCACAGGACCTGCTACTAGCAAGAGTACGACTGTACGAGTGGCCAGCGATTGCATGGTTGTGATCAAATAAATGGAAGGACCCGGCTTGGGGACTTCAGCTGTGTTTGATGACTGTTGTTTCGTACATGAAGGCAGATCGTTCAACAAAGAACCTCACGACCTTGCCCGTTTGGTTCATGGCCCGCCGATAGGGCGTAATGTTTGGTTACTTAATGCTCCAAGATGGCGTTTGTATTCCCAATTCTCTGAATCTTGAATAAGAAGGCAGGATGATTCTCAAAAAAAGAAAACAATTATTGCCGATTACAAATAACTTGGGGCCTTATCGTTTAGCGGCAACGAACTCTCGAACTAAATGTAAAAAAGCCACCAAGCGGCCCACAAGAAGCCTTTGGTTTGGACCAGTGCGGGCATAACCTAACCCGACCGGGGCGGCCTAGCCTGACCAAGTCCAACGCGACGAGGGCTCTAGGGCGGCGATAAGCAGAGAGCGGGGGCGCCCCTCCCCGTCGCTCGGGTGATCCCTCGGCGTGGAATCGCTCAGATAAAGCGGATGGGCCGGCCCAACTACATTTCAGACCTAGTTATTAGGTGACTTATTTGGAGCTCGGATCGGCAAACACTGTAAGACTACGCGCTACTTCTACGTCGTATGTGGATGAGCGATGCTATTTAAGCAGGTCTATCTCACGCTCGCTTGTCGAGGTGGGACTAATATCTTTTTTTTCCCAACTGGGCTCACCCCTTTCCATTAACTTTCATCAACGGAAATACAAAGTTCCAAATGGAAAACAACCAAAGGAGGAAAGAAAGGGGTAGCAGAAAGGTAGGAAAACCCGCTATATAGCCTCCTACGAGAACTATATTACGGGGCAAAAAACCTACCGACCTAACCACCTAAAATAGTTCAGGATACATGGAACATAAGGTTCAGGAAACCCACAAACAGTCCAATGCAAAACAACTTAGGCCACCACGCAAAACAACACTCCAGGAAACAGACTCAAAAACAAACAGAGCCTCCGATCGATCAGGCCGCTGAGCCGTCCGTGATGCGCAGAACAGGAACCCGTCCTCCGGCGTTGCGCGACTCAGACACCGCAGCTGCTAGTTCCGCCGCCTTCGCCATCAACTGTCCTGTGCCATTCCTGATCAGCTCGCCTTCAGGGTCACTGTAAAGACCTGCCCAATAGCACAAAAACGAACACATGGAGTATATAGTGACCATAGGGTTCCGCACAATTTTCTTCTCAAAGGTAATCGCATTTCGGGTGCACCAAATAGCCCAGCATAAAGCAGACAAAATGAGCATATGAAACTTCTTTCCCAGGGGGCAGAAAGTATGTAACCAAACAATGCTCTGCCAAAGTGACCTGGGACAAGATTTGGTCCTCATCACCGCACCAACTGTCCCCCAAACCACCCTAGCATGAGAGCACCCAAACAACAGATGATTAGCACTCTCCAGCTCTTTACAGAAAGAGCAGAGAGGATTACCTTGCCATTTTCTCTTCTGTAGGTTGTCCCTAGTGAGAATAGCATCTCTAAAAAGCTGCCAAAGGAAAACTTTGATCTTAAGAGGTACTTTTGCTTTCCAGATCCACCTGTTATTCGAACCAGCTAAGTTTTTTTCCAAGCACTGATACATAGACTTAGTGGAGAACCCCCCTTAGAGCAAAGAGCCCAAACGACTCTATCAGGTTGATCAGAGTCTTGCACATTCTTTGCACTATCAACAATAAGCTTCCATTGTCTATCTAACTCAGGAGGCATACGACGACGAAAAGGAACCACAAAATTATTTTCTTTAGCTTTAAAGAAAGACCACTCCTGCCCATGGCAGATATCAAACAACTGTGGATGAGAGGTAGACAAAGGCATATTATCCAACCAGGGGTCTTGCCAAAATCTCACAAGGTTACCTTTGTTCAAAATAACCTTCCTCCCCAACATATAGAACTCCCTTACTTTCATAAGACCTTTCCAACAGGGTGAATCCGATGCTCTCAGTTTAATCGAAGTCACCGTTTTATTTCTCAGGTATTTAGCAGAAACAATCTGTTGCCAAAGACCATTTTGTGTTTCTAACTTCCACCACCACTTGCAAAGGAGACTCACATTTTGTCTATGCAAATTTTTAATTCCCAGGCCCCCTTTATTCTTAGACCGACACACCCTCGACCACTTGACCATACAATACTTCTTTTTCTTGCTATTCCCAGCCCAAAAGAATCTTCTTTTGTGCTTATCAAGTTTATCAATGCAAGTTTTGTTCAAAAGAAACATGGAGAGGAAGTACAAGGGGACACCAGACAAGCTTGAGTCCACTAAAGTCAACCTCCCCCCCGAGGAGGCAGAGTTGCTGATCCAGCACTCCAATTTTTTCAACAGTTTAGCATCCAGAAAGTCCCAATCAACTGTTTTCAATCTTGAAAAAGTCACTGGAACCCCAAGGTATTTCATAGGGAGTTGGCCAACTTTGCAGTTAAACATATCAGAATAAAAAGCAGCAATAGTATTATCCCCCCAATAAGGAATACTTCACTTTTATCGAAGTTAATTTTTAAGCCCGACATCATCTCAAACATATAAAGCAAAAGTTTCAGATTAATGGCTTTAGCCATGTCATGAGTGATACATAAAACTGTATCGTCAGCATACTGTAATATTTCCACACCCTTATCAATCAGATCATGAGCCAATCCTACAAGCAAGCCATTTTTTTGAGCTTCCAGGATCATTTTAGTTAGTGCTTCACCCACTAAATTGAACAAAGTAGGAGACAATGGGTCACCTTGCCTGACCCCTTTGGAGCTCTGAAAGTACTCACCCACTTGGTTATTAATTTTCACACTCACCGTCCCATTATGAAGGATTTTACAAACCCAATCACACCAGGTATCATTAAACCCTCTCACTTTGTGGCAGTTAATAAGAAAGTCCCAATTTACTTTATCATACGCCTTTTCAAAATCTAATTTAAGGATGATCCCTGTCTGTTTTTTAACATGGGTATGGTGCATAATTTCGTGAAGAGACATGATACCATCAGTAATATTCCTGTCCTTTATAAAAGCATTTTGTTGAATGCTAAACAGCTTATGAGCAAAGGGTTCCAGTCGAATGGTAAGAGTCTTAGTAATAAGTTTGTAAATACACCTTAACAAACAGATAGGACGAAACTGCTGGATTTTATTAGCTTCAGTCACCTTAGGAAGCAGAGTGATGATACCATAGTTTAAACGTTGCACATCCAAAGCCCCCATATGAAAACTATGAAACAAATGCATAATATCAAGTTTAACTACCTCCCAACAATGTTGATAAAATTCAGTTGGGATCTCATCAGGCCCAGGTGCACGATTGATATTCATCGAAAACAACGCTTTTTTAACCTCCTCCTCGGTAAAGATTTTAGTTAGCTCCACATTATCATTAAAGGATATTTTTTCATTCTCACCCCACAAGTTAGAGGATAACTGGAAACTATTGCCAGGAGCCGGCCCAAACAATTCTTTGTAATACTTAGTAGCCAGGCTAAGCAAATCTTTGGTTCCCTCCACCACCACCCCATTATCGTCCAAGGAATAGACCGTGTTTTTTCTTTTGCGACCATTCGCAATCCTATGAAAGTAGGATGTATTAAGGTCTCCATGCAAAAGCCACCTCGCATGAGAATGTTGGTACCAATAAGTCTCCTCTTCCTCATTCATTTAAAAAATTTCTGTATCTGGTTCCCATTGCTGCACTAGGCGAGACAAGGACGCAGCACAGAGCAACCTAGTCCCCGGCTCCCCGCAGCTATAGTTCGCTGCTTCGTCATTTTAGCTTAGCTTTCTATCTTTTTTTTTACAACGGCTAAGCTATCGTGGTAAAGTAATGACGGTAGGGAATGGAGAAAAAAATAGTGCAGCAGTGTGGCTATACGTGCACATATATACGAGAATGATACTCGCATATTAGTGTTGATGGAACTAATATCGGCTACCAATAAAATTTTGGCATCCATGGAATAAAATTATTTACAAGTGGAACAAAACACTTGCAAAAATATTTTCAAACACATGGAACAACTTACACGTGGAACACAAATTTACCATCTGTATAGCACGGAACAAACTACGAGTACATATGGAACACGAAGTTACCGTTCGTAGACCATGGAACAAATTTTAGTTCTCAAGCGACAACAAACTGGATAGGATGAACCAAAACATTATCGACCGTGGAAAAAATTAGGAGTACATGATGAACACAAATTTAGAGTCCGAGTACCAGGATAAATAAAAAATTAGTTCCCATGGAAACAAAATTTTGGAAATGAAGGAACAAAAATTGCAAACCCGGGAACAAATTCAAGTGCATGTGGAACACAAATTTACCATTCGATGACCATGGACAAAAAATAGTTCCCATGTCACAAAAATATACGAAAAATGGTAACAAAATTATTAATCATGGAAATAATTACGAGTACATGTGAAACACAAAATATAGAGTCGAGGACCATGGAGAAACATCAATCCTCGGTGAAAAAAAATTTGGACATAACGGAGCAAAATTTACTGATCACCGAAAAAAATTAGAAGTACATGTGGAATACAAATTTGCCGCCTAATGACTGTGGAACAAAAGTTTAGTCCTAGGAAAAATAATTTGGATACAATGAAAAAAATATAAAGGATCATGAAACATATTACAAGTACAAGTGGAACATAAAATTAGCGGCCAGGGACAATGGAACCAAAAAGAAGTTCTCGTGTAAAAAAAATAGGACAAATAGAAACCAAAATTACGAGTAGATGTGGAACACAAATTTATCCTCAGAAAACCATGCAAAATTTTAGATCCCGAGGAATAAAATTTTTGATACGATGAAACAAAACATTATAAATCAGGAAACAAGCTATGATTACCGTGGACCACCAAATTAATGGCCAAGTACCATGGAACAAAAAATTAGTTCTTGTGGAACAAATAGGAACATAATTTACCGACCGTTGAAGAAATTATGAGTACCATGAAAAACGAAATAATCGGCTGACCATGGAAAAAAATAATTCCTGTGGAACAAATAGGAACACAATTTATCGAGCGTAGAACAAAATATGAGTATCGTGGAACACGAAATTAGCGGTCGCCCATGGAGCAAAAAATTAGTTCCCATGGAACAAAAATATTGAACAAATAGGAAAAAAGATTATCGACCGTGGAACAAAATATGAGTATTGTGGAACACGAAATTAATGGACGGCCTGATACAAAAAAAAGTTCTAATGGAACAAAAATATCGAAAAAATAGGAACACAATTTACAGACCGTGGAACTAAATATGACTACCGTGGAACACGAAATTACGGACTGGCCATGAAACAAAAAATTAGTTCTTATGGAACAATTTTTTTTAACAAAATAGGAGTAAAATTTACTCACCGTGAAAAAAAATATAAGTACCGTGGAACGCGGAATCAGTGGCTGGCCATGGAGCTAAAAGTTAGTTCATGTGGAACAAAGATATCGAACAAATAGAAACTAAATTTAATGACCGTGTAACAAAATATTAGTACCATGGAACACGAAATTAGCTCCGACCATGGACCATACAATTAGTTCCGGTGGAACAAAATATCGAACAAATAGGAACAAAATTTACCGACAAAGAAACAAATTATGAGTACCATGGGACACAAATTTGGCATCGAGGAGCATGGAACAATTTTTTGGTTCCTATCTCCATGGAGATAGGAACAAAACTAGGAACAAAAACTCGGCACATAAAGTTAGGAACAAAAAATTCCGCAAAAATAGGAACACAAACTCTATATGGAGAGGAACAAAGTTCCATGGACATAGGAACAAACACTCGGAATAAAAGGTAAAAAAAAGCTTCATTGACATAGAAACAAAATGCTTGAAACAAAAGTGAGAAACAAAGCTAGAAACAAAAATCTCAATGGAGATAGGAACCAAAAAATTCTATGGAGAAACAAAGTTCCATGGAGATGGGAACTAAAACTCAGGCAAAAAAGTTAGTAGGAAAAAAAGTTCCGCAAAGATAGGAAAACAAACTCTATAGAGAGGAACAAAGTTCCATGGACATAGGAACGAACGCTAGAAATAGAAGGTAGTAATAAAAAGCTCTATTGACATAGGAACAAAATGTTTGGAACAAAAGTGAGGAAACAAAACCCTCAATGGAGATAGGAACCAAAAAATTTATAAAGGAACAAAGTTACATGGAGTTCGGAACAAAAACTAGGAATAAACAACTCGGGCAACAAAGTGAGAAACAAAAGTTCCACAAAGATAGGAGCACAAAACTCTATAGATTAGAGGAACAAAGTTCCATTGAGATAGAAACAAAAAGGTAGGATAAGTATACACCGGAGGGAATCGATAGAAATATCATAGGAAACAAAAAAATATTATAGATCTAATTTTCTAAAATAAAAGGAGCAAACATTTGCAAATAAAGGAATAATAGTTGTACATACGGGAAGAGATAAAGTACATGACTGAGCACAAAAAGGTAAAAAACACTTCAAAGATGAAAGAAAATCTAAAGAAAAAAGAATGAAAAATCTAAAGGTAAGCGGAACAAAATCTCAGAACAAAGGTAGGAACAAAGTTCCATGAACATAGGAACAAATCTCAAAATAAGGGTAGGAACAAAGTTCCATGGACATATGAACAAAATCTCGGAACAAGAGTAGGAACAAAGTTCCATGGACATAAGAACAAAATCTCGGAATAAGGGTAGGAACAAAGTTCCACTGACATATGAACAAAATCTCGGAACAAGGGTAGGAACAAAGTTCCATGAACATAGGAACAAAATCTCGGAACAAGGGTAGGAACAAAGTTCCATGGACATAGGGGTAGGAACAAAGTTCCATGAACATAAGAACAAAGTCTCAAAACAAGGTTAGAAACAAAGTTCCATGGACATAGGAACAAAATCTCAGAACAAGGGCAGGAACAAATGATAGGAACAAAACCTAAGAACAAAATCTAGAAACAAAATGCTAGGAACAAAAATCAAGGAACACAATATAGGAACAAAATTTAAAAACAAATAGGAAAAAATGTTGGGAACAAAAATCTAGCAACAAATGCTTGGAACAAAATGCTTGAAGAAAAATATGGAATCAAAAGCTTGGAACAATTGGTAGGAATAAAATCTAGAAATAAATTCTAGAAACAAAAAAAAATAAAAAAAAATCTAGGAACAAATGCTTGGAATAAAATATTACGAAAAAAAGCTTGGAACAAAAATGCTAAATACAAAAATTTAGGAATAAGAAAATAGTAGGAACAAAATTGAGGAACAAAAAGCTTGTAACAAATGCTGGAAACAAATGGTTATGAAATAAAGGACTACAAAAGAAACAAAATTGTAGGCCTAGTGAAAAAAAAACAAATGAAATGATTTTTTTACCACTAGTAGATCAAATCCTGCTTAAAGATGAAAAATAAAACTAAGCCCGACGAAACACATGGCACTGCAAGGCAAAAAAAAATAGACAAAACAGATGTTTATGAACGATGAATTGGAAAATGGAAACAATACCTAAAGTAGAACCATAACAACTTAAACCGGGGAGAAAAAAAGGCAAACGAAAGAACATAGCTAAGGAGAAAAGAAGAAAAAAGAAAGTTAAATAGATGAGAAGGAAGGGGAACGTGAAAAGATGCAAACAGTCGTAGTGCCTTCTGTGATTGGCTGAGGCAACTAATGCATGAGTGGTGCTATGATTGGCTCATAGCTAGATACGGAAAAAGAAAAAAAGGGATAGAATAGCGCTAGCTTCGCTCGTTGCTGTCGAAGGAAGGCAGAATTTAGGAACCGCACTAAACGGGCCGAGCCCACAAACAATATCGAAACGACAGATTAGAATCGCTCGCGCGATGGCGAGTGTTTCCCGAGAGCGGCGGACTGGGACACGAGACGTGGCAGGCCGAGGATCCAAGGCATCGACGAGCAAAGAGCGGCGGGCTCGGCGCCGGCACGGCTGACGTGGTCGAGGCGACGGGGCATCCTGGGCGGCGGCGAGCGGCACACTGGAGCGGCGCCGGCGCGCACCTGACCAGATCGAGGTGAAGAGGGGTCCAGGCGGCGGCGAGCCACGTGGAGCACTGGAGCAACCCCACGAACAAAGGTACCAAATTTCCCCCGTGTACCTCAAGTCCCAAATCGACACGGCTACAGTTTCGGAATCCTACCCTGTATACAATACAAAGTCATCTTGCCTACTTACATATTTTCTCTATATATACGCAAAGTAGTCCAGTGTTTTGCCTTGTGAAACTTCAGGGTTGATAGCTTGAACGATGCGAGCCAAGAATATATATTGATTATCACATAAACTGGCCAATTTGACATTTTTTTCATTTTAGTCACAGGATTCCGAAGTATCCTCTTCTGCGACAGTTCCTGCAGTACTTGACAAGGTATGTGGATTTTTGTTTCGTTGAGGTAAATATGCAATAATAACTTTATTTCCATGTGCCCCTTCTGCATTCTATATGCTTTCTTCGCTGTTTAGTAAAATGTAGTCACCAAAAGATATTATTAAAAATAATTGTGCAAAATGATAGAAATGTATTTACATGACCATTAACTGTGCTAATATGATGTTGAATGCAGTTTGTTTGCAAGTTAGAACTGTGACGGTTGATATTCGTGCATTGACGTTTAAGTTTTTGAATAATCATGTTTTGCCATATGTGACCTATTGACCGTGTTGATGTTCTAAATCAGGGTTCTGCTACTATGATTGAAATCATCATTTCACTATGGGATTTCGGTGCTCGTTTGGTGACTTGTTCAGAAACGCCAAATCATGCTAGGCAGTTGGTGCCGCATCATCTTGGAATTTGGGGGATGGACATGTACAAGAGCAAGGTGCATGATTTCCTAGAAAGTAAGCATTTGCATGATTCGGTATTGGGGTTATGGGGCACTTCCGGTGTGGGTAAGACCCGGTTTCTTACACTCATGATCGAGTGTTATGCCAATAGCGATGCTCTGTTTCGCCATATCTTACCTATTCAAGGAGGCAGTGTGAGTGATACGCAACATTGTTTGGCTGTTCTTTTGAAGCTGGACTGGAGTAGTATGTCGTTGTTGGAGGAGCATCAACGAGCCAACATCATCTCAAATTATTTGAAGAAGAAAAGTTTTCTAGTGTTGCTAGATGACGTGCAAGACAAAAACCTTGATTTGGCGTCCTTCGGTTTGCCGATGCCGCTTGGGCGTGGGCAAAAGGTTATTCTGACATCGAGGAGTCAGGATGTCTGTAGTCCCATGGGGTGCACCATGGCCAACACTATTGCGATGAAGTGCTTAGGGGATGAAGATGCGTGGAACCTTTTCAAGTACAAGGCAGGAGTCGAAATCACCGAAGCTAATGTCGAAGTTCACAAGATTGCAAAACAGGTAATTTATATTTCTGTTATACCTCTTCTAAGCTACAGAAGATTGTATTTGTACTAACTTAACTGATATTGTAAGCAGATGGTTGTGGCGTGTGAAGGCTTGCCTAGGGCCATCTGCGCCATTGGCTTAGGCATGGCCGGGGCAACGTTGTGTGGGACAAATCCGGATGATTGGTTGTACGCCTATGAACAATTCAAGGCTAAGAATCTGCCGCCTGAGCGAATGGAAGAAATTTTGGCTGTTCTGGGTTAGTTGCATGGTTCTTGAGGTCAATGAACTGCCTCTCTAAGGTCCCACCTTCAACACGTTCCTCTGAGTCTAGTGGATATACTGTGATGCAACCTTTAGTTTTGGTAGTCCCAGGAGTTGTATTAGACTATTAGGTGCCATCTTGCTATTTTTATTAAGTTCTCCCTGTTGACCATCTAGTTCCGGACTAAGGACACATGGCAACATAGAAGAGTCTCTTGCTTTCTATATTATTTTCACTTGTAATCTTCACTGTAGAAAGATTGGTGGAATGTGAAGGTCCTTAATCTATTATAACCTTGAGGCGTAGGTTATCGTTTGTCGGTTTCGTTGCTTGTTTGTAAGGTGTAAGATACTACTGTGTGCCTGTACATCTGTAATGCAACTGATGGTTTTCTGCAGGTTAGATTCGAAGGTAGGCATCACATCGTGGAAAGCTGCTGATGGTTTCTCGTACCTTGTAGTATGCTACTCCTTCCGTTTCACTAAGTGTCAGTTGTACTAAATCTCTGACACCTAATTTGGAACTGAGGGAGTAGCAGTGTGGCACGGAGCTATACATCGATTCATAGATGTACTTATATTAGTGATTCTCTGTTATATGAATGCTTATCCACGTGAAATGCAACAGTAGTAATTTTCTGAACGAACAGATGAGTTATTATGTTTTCTGGATGTGTCGAGCGTGACAACTTGTAGTGGTCATGGATCCTCTTGCGATGATGAATGACAACTTATATATCCACCTTCCTCTATCAGACATTCTGAAGTCTGAACCATCTGGTCCCCGCCGTTGCATGTAAGAAAAAAAAGCCTGTCTTTTAATTTTAGACAATTAGATTTAGTGGTATGTCTTAGGAGTAGGGTCCGCCAAATTTCACTCCAAAGCGTTTAGTGTAGTCTTATATTATGGCGGTCTGTTTCGGTGTTACGGTTTTGGAGAGAACACACTTTGATACGGAGGTAGTAATTCATAAACGTTGGGGAGCTGCCTTCTCTGTCACTCTTGAAAAACATATCCTTTCAAAGAAAAAACATCGTATTGCACTACTGGATTGCATGATTAGAGACAGTTCGCTCAACAGTTAAAAGATGGGCATTTTTGTTGTCGATTACCCAACAAGTGTTCGTTCATCAGACAGTTGGACAGAGTTTCACGAGGAAGAAACAGGGGGTAGAGGGTCCAGCCGGCAAGACATGGCATCCAACAAGTTTGTTTTTCGCTGTCTGTCGACTGTAAGGGCATGTACTCTCTCCGTCCGGAATTAAATGTCACAAAGTTTGAAAAAAAGTGGATGTATCTAGACATAATTTAGTGTTAGATACATCCATTTTTGTCAAACTTTGTAAGATTTAATTCCGGACGGAGGGAGTATAATGGTTATATCTTAGCCTTATCATGCTGAGGTGGAGGAGAGAGAGAAAAAAAAAAGCATTGTCTTATCTTAGCTAAGAGATGGTCTCTTAGCACAATTTGTCTCACCACAAATTTAGGAATATCTGCTAATAAAGATAAGACCGAGATATAACCCATTGTACATCACTTTTTCTTGTCATATCGGCTGGTGTAAGATAAGACTGCCTTATCAACCATTTACGTGCCCTAATACAACTACAAAATCCTCCAACTTTGTCATCCTCCTAGGCTCCTAGCCCCATTCTTCAATGTCTGAAAACACAGACAGCAGTTCGCATCAGCACACACAGGAGAAAAATGCACTCATTTGATTCATCTTTTCTTTTTATTGCTTTGCTTTCTCCTACAGAGCAAAAACACACAAATCACACAAATCCTACGGGTGCCATCAACTCCTTTTCACACTCAAGTTCGACACCTTTCCAAGTTCTAGTACTCCCTCCGGTCCGAAAAATGTGTCGCCACTTCTACATTGGAGTTGTACGTGAGCTTTTCATTTCTTCCGACAGTTAATACGGATCGGAGGGAGTAGCAAAATCAACAAGGCCAAAGGAGAAGGATAGTCGGTATTTTGCACCATTTGACGGTTTGATGCATGTTTGGTTGCTTCACAGGTCATCAATCTTGATGGTTATCATCAAATCTATTTATTTTCTGCATCTTCACTTTATTCGAAATTTTAGTAGCCAACTTTAATATCAAGCAAAAACTTAACCAGTGATCTCAAACAGTTTAATCAATCTTCTACAATATCAAGCACAAGTTCAGTAATTCAAACTGTTCTAAGTAAAAAAAAAATCCTATAAACTTGTAGCTAACAGGACATTCATGTCAGGATACGTCAAAAAAGAACAGATTGAAAGAAAAATTTAAGCATGAGTATCTTGAAAATGTACCTTCACTTGGCTGCGGGTTGATGCCAACTCCATCTGCAAAGGGGGAAATGCAACATTACTTCAAATGACATTATTAATGACAAATAAACAATTATTTTTATCATCATTTTTCTGCTCTAACCATCAGAAGCTTTTCACGACCTTGGTAACTTGTGATCAAATAACAATTGCATTGAAAAAATAAAGGCACATAGTAGTATGTTACACCTCAACAACAAGCAACAAAACTGACAGTCCATAAACTACACTTCGAGGTTATAAATCTCAATGATTGTGGACCGTTTCACATAACACCAATCTTTCTACAGTGAAGGTTACAAGTGAAAATAAGATAGACAGCAAGAGACGTTCTTCACTGTTGCCATGTGTCCTTAGTCTGGCACTAGGTAACAGGGATAACTTAATAACCATAGCAAGATGGCACCTAATACAACTCCTATGACTCCCAAAACTAAATCTTGCATGGAAGCATATCCGTTGGACTCATAGTAACATGCTAAAGGTAGGACCTTAGAAAAGGTCGTTTACCTCAAGGACCATGTAACTACATATCGAGGTAATATTGGTCCATATAAAGTTAACACTACAAATAACACAGTTTGCAAGACAGATTCTTCAATGCCCTGTTCCATCAGTATTCTAGCATCAAATGACTTAAATTGTCCTCGAGAAGAATATAATCAACAAAGGAAGCTGACACCAAATGCAACTCCAAAAATTCGCAAAAGGAAATCTCACACGAAAGTTTATCCGCTGGACAACTGAGGATACCCAGCGGGTGGTTTCAAGGTACCCAATCTAGACTTTGAGCACAAAACCAAAGATAGTCATGAAGAACTGTTCGGGGACATGAATCTCGATGATTTCCAAAGCTTTGATATTAACGGTATGAAGGTGAAGATGAATCTGTACATATAGAGAGCTTTCACATACCTAACCCAGAACAGCCAAAATTTCTTCCATTCGTTCAGGCGGCAGATTCTTAGCCTTGAAATGTTCATAGGCGTAACACCAGTCATCTGGATTTGTCCCAGACAACGTTGCTCCGGCCATGCCTAAGCCAATGGCGCAGATGGCTCTAGGCAAGCCTTCACACGCCGAGACCATCTGCTTAGAATATCAGATAAGTTAGTACAAAGCCAATTTTTTGTAGCTTCAAAGAGGTACCTATATACAGAAATATGAATTACCTGTTTTGCGATTTTGTAAATTTCAACATTAGCTTCTGTGATTTCGACTCCCGCCTTGTACTTGAAAAGATTCCAAGCATCTTCATCCCCTAAGCCCTTCATTTCAATAGTGTTGGCCACAGTGCACCCCATGCGACAACAAATATCCTGGCTCCTCGATGTCAGAATAACCTTTTGCCCACGCCCAAGCGGCATCGGCAAACCAAAGGACGCCAAATCAAGGTTTCTGTTTTGCATGTCATCTAGCAACACTAGGAAACTTTTGTTCTTCAAGTGATGTGAGATTGTTTTGGCTCGTTCATGCTCCTCTAACAACGACAGAACATTCCAGTCCAACTTCAAAAGAGCAGCCAAACAATGTTGTGTATCGCTCACGCTGCCATCTTGAATGGGTAAGATATAGCGAAACAGAGCATCACCATTGGCATAACACTCAATCATGAGGGTAAGAAACCGTGTCTTACCCACACCTGAAGGGCCCCATAATCCAAAGGCTGAATTATGTGATAGCTTGCTCTCGAGGAAATCCTGCACCTTGCTCTTGTAGATGTCCATCCCCCAAACTCCACGATGTTGTGGCACCATCTGCCGAGCACGATTTGGCGTTTCTGAACGAGTCACCAAACGAGCACCAAAATCCCAAAGAGATATGATGATTTCAATCATAGTGGCAAATCCCTGATTCAGAGCATCAAAACAATCAATACATCACACAACAAAACACGGTTACCCAAAAACTTAAGCATCAATGCACGAATATCAACGCTCACAGTTCTAACTTAAAAACAAACTTAGTTAATGGTTATGTTTTATAAATTTACAAATATATTACACTTCAGAAGTTTTGCTTATATTTTTTATATGGTATCTTTTTGGTGGCCACGTCTTACTAAACAATGAAAAAAGCATATAGAATACAGAAGGGGCACATGGAAGTAAAGTTATCATTGCATATTTACCTCTGTGAGAAAAAAAGTTATATAACATGTCACATATTGCATGATTCGCACGAGATGATACTTATACTTTGAAACCACCCACTTATTGGTCCACCCCTCCCGAACTTGTGGATGTTCAGGGTAAGTTTCCTCAATTGCGAATTCACCCTGCGAACACAATGAATTCTGAATCAAGTAATATTAAGACAGTAGTTTATGGTCCTGTTGTACACAGTAGGTGCTCTTTTTTTTAGAAAATGGGTTCACTTGTTCATTAAATATCAACCAAAGAGTACAAGACCCGACACCTAACCACTCCCAGAACAATCCTACAGGACAGTTGTGCTGGAGCTAATACAGAAAGAACCCTACAAAACAAAAAATTACAACTCAGTCCTTCCAGGTCCCTGTAGACATCTTCTGACTAGGAGCTCCTATCCACGTATGAACATAAGTAAGCAAAGGCCTCGATCGTTTTGTCCAGGATTGGTTCCATCGTTTGTATGTTCGTCTCGTTGGCGACTGCAGCAACGCTGCGACAGCGACGCACGCACAGGCAGGAGCAGAACCACAGACTGGCGACGGCGGCGCGACGCTTGAAGACTCCACTAGAGGCTCCAGGTCAGGACGGGACCGGCAGTGCCCTCTTTCTTACTCGCCGTCGCAGTGACAGTTGTGATCATCTATGGCTGAATTTAATCTACGAATTGGGGAAAAGGTTTTGTTCATCTAGTTGACCACTTCCCACCTGGAATCTTAGCAAGGGAAGTCACTTGAAATACTTTATGTTGTTGAGTCATTGTATCTAATCTTTAATTTCAAATAATGCAGAGGGTATTTCGCTGAAAGGCCAAGCCATGGGACTGCGGCAAGCCCCAACAGTGGTTCGGCGAATGTGCAAAGCCCTATGGAAGCAGGACGGAATGATGTGCACATAGAGCAAGATGGACCCACGAGAATGATATTGCAACGGACCAGAGAACATAAATCCTAAGGGCATCTCCAGCCGTCCCCCCAGAGCCCCCCAGGGGTTTTTTCTCGCGGCGGAAGCGGCGAATAGCGCCGCTTCTTCACCACTCGGCCCCCCAGAGGCCCAAATAGCGCCGTTTCGGCGCTAAATAGCGCCGCGGCACCCAGGCCAAACCCAGCCCGCTGGGTTCGGCCTGGGGGGGCGAAACTGCGCGGCCGCGCGCGTGGGTCAGCTCGGTCAGCGACGCGACGGGAAAGCGCGGGAACAGAAGCCACCGCCCGTGACCTCCTTCTCGGCGCCCGCGCCGTCAAAGGCTGCCGGAGTTATGGCGTGGCGGCCGGCCAGTGCATGCACCCCGGTCAAAGGCTGCCGGATTAATAGCGGGGCGGCAGCGGTGACACGCGCGGCGCGGCGACTGGCCTGCCAAGCTATAAAAATGGTGCCCGCTCCCTCCCCGTACGCACATTCTCGCCTCCTCCCTCGCCGTTCTTTCTCCATCTTCTCCGTCCTCACCCTCGCCGCAATGGATCGTCTCTGGGACGCGTGGCCCGAGAGCGACTACGACGACGAGCTGCAGCCAGCGGCGCCGGAGCAACTTCAGCCGCAGCAGGTGGCGCCGGAGCCGCTACAGCTGCAGCAGGTGGCGCCGGAGCCGCAGCAGGTGGCGTCGGAGCCGCAGCAGGACGAGGCACGAGAAGCACGGCGGGCTGCCCGTCAGTGGAGGCGGGAGGTGAGGCGGCAGCCGGTATGGCCCGAGCAGCACGCCGGGCTGCACTCGTTCGAGACGTCGCAGAACGAGGACGCGTACCGCGAGGTTCGCGGCGTCCTCGAGCAGGCGGCGCAGGCGGCGGAGGCGGCCGCCATCCGGGCCTCTCTGGAGTCACACCAGAGGGAGGAAGCGGCGCGAGAGGTGCGCCGGCAGATGGCCGCGCGCGCTGCCTCGGCCGAGCAGGCGGGCATCATCGCCCTCTACGAAGCCGACCGGCGGCAGGTGGCGCTGCAGGGCGAGCGCCGCAGCCGCCCGCCCTCCGAGCAGGCGCAGCTGCGCCTGCAAGCCCGAGCGGAGCGGGCGGAGCAACGCAGGCTCGCCGCGGCGAGCCAGAGCGAAGCTGGCCCCTCCAACCAGCTGGTGGTGAAGTACCGCCGCGACGAGGACACAGCTGAAGATGACGACGCGTAGGGGTAGTCGCCGCGTAGATCAAAAATAAAGTTTAGTTTAAATTTCCGTCGATGTTTTTAGTTTGAATTTCCGTCGAATATGTACGCAATTTGCTTTAAATCAATAAATTTCGCCTAGCTTTTCAAATTGCGTTGTTTTGGGCCGATTCTTGGGCTCGGGACGCGACTGGGAGCGCTGCCCCCCAGGTTCCAGAATAGCGCCGTTTGGCGCCGCGGCGGCCCCAAAACGGTGGCGTTTTGGGCCCTGGGGGGCGCAACGGCTGGAGATGCCCTAAGCATGCGTCGCTGCCTCGCCCACCATACACGAGTAACCCTAGCTCGCCCGGCCGATGGACCCACGAGAAACGATACGATAGCCACAAGCTTGCCGGCAGCGCTCCCAACGCCGAGGTTGAGGAAGAGCCGAGCCCACTTTATTTCGACGCGACGGCGTTACAACCACCGGCGAGGCCCTGGAACCCCTACTTTTACACCTCTGCAGACCCTACGCGAGGACCAAGGGCTCCCCCATCCTCCCGCCGCCGGGCAGCAGACGGAGGAGAGAAGAGCGTACACAAATAAATTGCAGAACAAAAAATAAGTGGAATACCTCGGAGAGTCGCGAATAAGAATAAGGAAGCGGTGGCCGCGGCGGCGGCAGCGGCGGCGGCGGCGGCAGCGGCGGCTTCTTTCGCTCAGGTTGTCGAAGCCGACGACAGGCGGCATTGCATATCTCCCGCGCGCGTTCAGTGCCAGCGCCCCCCAACCCCACATCTACGGGCACCGGCGGCCCACCGACTCGGGGCATCCTGGCCGGCGGCGGGAGACCAGCCTGGGAATTATGACTTCTCTTTCCTTTCCCCTCTTTTAAGAAACTATTCAGGGTGTTTGGGGGCTCGTGGAGTTCGTAATCGCAAAAGGTACAGAAATCGAGGGTGTTCGTGTGATTTCGTCCGCTAAGAGTACACTTGGTTTGTCTGTAAAAAATTACGGCCCGAAATATTTCCGGGAGTTTCTTCTGAATCCGCCGTATTTTTTGCGGGACCTTCGGAAGTCCGTAAAATTATACGCCTGTAAGGGCATCTCCAGCGTTGCAGCCGTTGCGCCCCCAGGGCCCAAAAGCCGCCGTTTTGGGGCCGCCGCAGCGCCAAACGGCGCTAATCTGGAACCTGGGGGCAGGCTTCCCAGTCGCCCCCCGAGCCCAACTTTCGGCCCAAAAAAACTCGAGTTGAAACTCGGCGTATTTTATTGATTCACGCAAAGTTCATATATTTTCGACGCAAATTTAAACTAACAAACGCAAATTTAAACTAAAACAAGCTAAACTAGTTCAGTCCTAGGCGCGCAGCGATGGCCTGGCTGTAGTCGACGTCGTCGCCGTCGTCGTCGTCGTCTGGGCCGTCGCCATCGCGTCTGCTCGTCCCCTGGCCGGGGTCGCCGCAGCCAGTGTTGCTCGTCCCCGCGCCGGAGTCGCCCCACCTGCTCACCGCGAGGGCTCGCAGGACCTCGGCTTCTTCGTCGGAGTCGGGGTCGAGCACGACGTAAGGGATCTCCCTCGTCTGCGGTGGGGGAGCAATGCGGCGGCGGGCCACGTTGGCGGCAGCCTCTTGCTCGCGCGCCGCCTTGCGCTGCTCGGCCTCAGCGAGCAGGCGGCGCTGGAGCTCCAGCTCCTCGGCGATGCTGTCGCGCAGGCTCCAGTCCTCGGCGACGTCGACGGACTGGAGCGTGTTGCGCGACAGCTCCTCGGCGAACTTGAGGTCGGGCCACTCCTCGTCGTCCTCGTCCTCGTTCGCCTCCGTCTTGGGGCGGACGGTGCGCTCGAAGCCGCCCTCCTGACGCTAGCGTGGCCCGCCGATGCGCAGGGCGCCGCCGCTGCGCCTGGGGACTGGCGCGCCGGAGTTTAGAAGGGGAGGGGTGAGAGAGAGGGAATGCGCGCCGGAGGAGGACGACGTAGCTGACGACGAGCCGCCGCCCATCCGCTGCGGTACCCACGACTGCGCGTGGGGCGGCATCTCCAGCCGGGGGTCGTTGCCGGCTTGGATGTAATCCAGCACCCACTCGAGAGTGCGGTGCTGGTCTCCCCACCAGCGCGTGCGCCCGTGGCTGTTGGCGCGGCCCTCGACGGGGCCGTTGTTACCCTCGGAGGCGAGTTCGGCGTCGCGGCGGCGCTGGAGCTCTTGCCACCAAAAGGCGTCCTGCCCGTGCAGCCTCCAGCGGAGCCGCGCGGCCTCGTCCGCCGGCAGGCCTTGTCGCACCTCGGCGATGGCCTGCCGGAACTCCGTGTCCGTTGAAGGGAGCGGGGGCACGGGCACCCCGCCCACGCTGAGGGTCCAGCGAGGCTGGCCTCCGCCGGAACTCGGGAGGCGCATGTCCGGCGGGCACGGGTAGCCCGCCCGGTACAGCGCCCACGCCTCGTTCCGCCGAAGGTGGCGGCGGCGCCATCCATTGGCGGCTGCGGCGTCGTCGTAGTTGGCCATCTGCGTGGAGGGAGGAGAGAGCACGGGGGAGAGAGGAGAGCGCCGAGGAAGAAGGCGAGGGAGCAGCGAGGTGGAAGAATGGGGTGGGCGGCGAGCGGCGGAGGGCTTTTGTAGCCTGCCGGGCATTTACTGCGCGCGCGTCCCCCCGATGCCGCCCGCCACGCCATTACGCCGGCAACCTTTGAACGGGCGCATGCACTGGGCGGCCGCCACGCCATAAACGCCGGCAGCCTTTGACCGACGCGGGAGCCGAGAAGATGATCACGGGGGGTTTCTGTTCCCGCGTTTTTGCGCCGCGTCACTAACAGAGCTGGCCCGCGCGGGCAGCAGCGCAGTTTCGCCCCCCCCCAAGCTGAACCCAGCGGGCTGGGTTTGGCCTGGGTGCCGCGCGCGCGAAATAGCGCCGAAACGGCGCTATTTGGGCTTCTGGGGGGCCGACTGGTGCGGAAACGGCGCTATTCGCCGCTTCCGCCGCTAAAAAGGCCGCCTGAGGGGGCTTTGGGGGGGGGGGGGGGGGCGACTGGAGATGCCCTAACCTGCTAAATTCCAGCCAACCAAGCGAGGCCTACTAGTCACAATGGGGAAGTAACATTAACATCATATTTTTCTAGACTAGGTTACTACCTTCACAATAGGTAGTAGTAATATAAAAGTGGTGTCATGCAAAAGTGTATTTATTAGATTGTAGACTCATGTTGCATTGGGAGATGTGATGTTACGGTAACTAGCTAAGTTACCATAACCACATATCTCCTTATTAAATACTTGTCACGTTATTTTTTTTTTCTACGTGGTATTGATGTTACTACTTAGTTACTACCCATTGTGACCAGCCTAAGTTCAATAGTAGAGCGGTCTATAAGAATTTTCCATGTCATCTATAGTCAACCATATAACCAACATGTATAATAGTTAGCTAGAAAAATGTGTTGTTTTATTAATACATGACCCACCTCTCATTCTCATAAGGTGCCTAAGAGCACGCGGTGCGGCTAGCTCTTGCATGAGAGCTCACTCACCTTCTCTCTCCTCTTCTCTCTCCTCCATGTCATCACAAACACACTATTTTAATCCTTATAGACCGCTTACATAAGCTTATTGTACTTGCTCTAAGAGCATCTCCAGCGGATGCGGTATGGTTGCGCGTAAAAGCGACTTTGCCGCGCGGATTATCTGGTTAGCGACAGAGAATTCGCGTGGATAATCTGGTTACAGGGTGCGGGGCGACAGAGAATTCAGACGCGGTAAAAGAAAATTTATGACGCTAGGAAATTTTCAGATAACAGAAGCGCCAAACTAGCGCGCCGCAAACTTCAGTCCAGTTCGCCGGAGTTACAGAAATTTAATAAGTTCGACAAAAAATTAACTAAAACATAAATTAAAACAGAAATTTAAACTAAAACATAAAATTAAAACTTCAGTCGGAGAAGCCATCGCCGTCGGAGCCATTCCCATCGGGAATCGTCGGACGGCCAATCCTCTCCGTTGGGGTCGGTTGCGACCTCCGCCATGACTGCAGCATGTGTGGCGCGCTTCGCCGTCCGTCGCGCCGCACGCTCCGCCCGGCGCTGCGCATAGAAGGCGCGCTCGGCGGCCACATCCTTGGAGAAACGCTCGGTCCATAGAGCCATCGCCCGCTCGTCTTGCTCGGCGATAGCGAGGTGGTGCTGAATATGCCTGTTGCGGCGGTTGTCCTCCTCTGTGACGACGCGCGGCGGCGGCGCCAAATCTTGCGCCTGCAGGCACGTTCAGACGTCGCGGAAATTCATGCCGCCACACGACCGCCCGAGCCTCCACGCCGCCGCGTCCCACGCGCGGGCGGCTTCGTGGGCAGTCTCGAAGGTCCCGAGGCCGATCCAGGTGTTGTCGTTGCGTATCTCCGCGTAGAAGTTGTCGTTCAACCGCGCCAGGACGCCGCAGTAGCCGCTCAGGTTCCAGCGTTGTGGCATTGCGGCGGGCGGCGGCGCGTGGAAGAGAGAGGGGAGAAGGCGCGAGCGGCGGCGCGTGGAAGAGAAGGGGAGAAGACGCGAAGGAATTCCCTGGCCGTTGCTCGCGGCGCCACGCGACAATTTTTACCGCGCGCCGGCGGTCACGGGCCAGAGTTACCGCGTGAACGCCCGCGCGCGCGACGATTTTTCCCGACGCGCTTTTTTCCCGCGACCGCTGGAGCTTCTCATGCTGGCGTGCGCGCGCGAAATGGGTCGTTTTTCGGGCGGGCGCGCGGGTAAGCGCCTCCGCTGGAGATGCTCTAAGGGCATCTCCAACGCTGTAAAATTTGCCAACTACGATATGTGGCATGCAATAAATAAGTGGAGAGACCAAAGTTGTATATAAATTAACCAGCAATTTTGCACAAGCTCCAAGGTGAAATGAAGAGTAATAACATTTATTTCTTCACATTTTGTTGATACAACCTATTGAAGAGGTTGTATGATAACTTCTTGATTGATGGCATGGCCACTTTTGCCAACACCTTAACCAACAAACTATAGGAGATGCCTTGAGGACATGCACAATGTGTGCCAAATTTGGTTGCATATTTGGCTTTTGACATCGGTTTTCTACATTTTAGAGCTGCCAAATCTTGATACCAACGCCAAATAATTTGGCGTAGGAACAACAAGAAGATCCAATGCCAAAAGCATTTAAGTGAATAAAATAATAAGCTGAAGGGGTGGGTGTAACAGCCCAAGTATGAAAACCATCCCCTTAGAATGTTTGTTGCATGTTTATTTAAGTTTTGCATCATGTCATCATATTGTTTCCATGTTGTTTGCTTTTGTTTCTAAATTGTTGCATTTGTTTTCCACTGTTTTCACAACTCAAATTCAAACCTTACTCAAACAATGTTTTCATACTTGTTCTGTTACAACTTTTGGAATAAAAATAACAAATAAAAACAACCCAATTGTTCTCATTTTATTTCCACATTGATCAACTAATAAAATGGTGCTTTTATTTCCATTAATCAATTCCAATTTGGTTTCAAATTCAAAGCAAAATCATCATCAACACCTCATTTGGAAATTGTCAAATATCAAACCATTCCAATGTTTCTAATCCAACTAATAATAGGGCTCACCCTATTAAACTTGTTGTTTTCAATCATTAACCAATTAATTTGCAAATATTCCAATTCAAACCAAATGCATTTCAAACAGAACCCAAATTGAAAGTATGAAAAGAATAACCAAAACATTTTGTTTACCCTGTTATTTTCCAATTAAAGCAATTTGGGTCACCCTAATAAAAACATGGTTTTCATCAATAATTATTTAATTATCAAATTACCCCAAATTCAAACCAATTCTCAAAACCAGTACCTCTTTTGAATCCATGAATCTCCACACACATTTGTACTCTTTAAATCATTTTAAAACTTAGGGGTAACCCTATTGAAAATGCTTTGTTATTCTAATATTAATTAATATTGCAAATTTCAATCAATTTGGTTTAAATTTTAAACAGCAATCAAATCTTTAAAATTTTGAAAATAAAAGTTACCAACTGGTTGTTTTTGGCCTAAGGAACTCCTCCAAATTTTTCATTAATTTAAACCTATCCTTTTCTTCCTAAAGCTAAAGCTACAAAAAAAAACATAAGAGAAAAAAAATAAAAAGCAAAAGGCAGCAGCTAACCTATCTGCAGCCCAGCCCACCTGTGTTGGCCCGATACCTTTCTCTTCTACCTCCGTACAGGTGCTGACGCATCCATGGAGGACAGCGACAGGCAACCCCTCCTGAACCACTCGATGGTCCTCCCCCCTCCTATATCTACTCCTCCTAGACCCCTCAGAAGCCCTAACCCTAGCCCCAGCCGCCACCTCCCTCTCTTCCCACGATCCCCTTCTTCTCTCACGTTCTGGTTCTGAATTTTTCCTTCCCTGAACCATAGCCGGAGATGGTGGTTCATGGAGCCAAGGCTACGGTCGACGAGAGGGGCAACCGTTCTCGGGAATGGAAACGTCGAGTCGCGGGCTACCGTCTCCCCCCCTCGGCTCGAGCCGGGAGGGCCCCCACCGCCGGCGCCATCCCCTCCAAGCCGCCACCGCGCCCTGCTGCTGCACGTGTTCTGCTCGAGACCTGCTGCCTCGACCAACCTGCCTCGCCTCCGACTCGAGGTGAGCCTCGCTGGATCGCCTCCTTCCCACTCGCCTCCTCCCTCTCCTCCAACCGCCCGCACCACGGCGCCCCCTAGTTTCCCACGGCGAGCACCCTTCCATCGCTGGCCATGGATTCAGTCGATGTGCGTACCTGTTCGGTTCAGTTGAGATTCAGAAACAACCCGAAACAGCAACACATAACCCCCGAGTCCCACTCCCTATCACAAGCCACAACAACACCCCACTGGTTCTGTTCCCTTGAGCACATCAGGAGGTGCAGGGGTCGAATCCCACCCCCTGCACATTAAACCAACCTTTTTATTTTGCAATAATTTGGTCACAAAACTTTCTGGTATTCACCAATAGGCCCTTGCAAGTTATTCTAGTCCCTGTAAAAATATTTCCTAAGTCCCTAGATCATAAAAATGGCAGATTTGCACTATAAATTGTAAATAGCATAATAAAATCATTTTAGCTCCAAATCCAACATTTTTGATATGTTTTCAATACCAAATTAAATGTTCTATCCAAATATAAAATTTGTTTACTGTTTTGAATATTTTAAATTGGTGCAAAATTTGAAAACTTGTCAAATTCACTTAAATTTGCAAAATTCATAACTTGCTCATAAAAATTCCAAATTTCACAAACCAAATATGTTTTCCAATCAATTTTTCATGTAATTTCCAAATATAAATTTTGTTTGCTGTTTTGAATAATTTAAATTGCTGAAAACAACTGTTTCTTGTTTATTGCATTTAAAATTGCCAAAATAATAACTTGCTCATTTTAAGTCCAATTTCAACAAATGAAATATGTTTTCCATGCAAAATTAAACCCTCTTTCCAAATATAAAATTTGTTTCATGTTTTGAATAATTAAAATTGGTTAAATGATTTAAACCTTGTTTAAATCATTTAATATTGCTAAAATCATAGCTTGATCAAAACAAATTCTTTTGGGACATATAAAATATGTTTTCAAGCCCTAAAAGTATAAACTTTTGAAATATGAATTTGGTTTAATGTTTTGAACAAATAAAAATTCAAATAAGTTCATGTTTGAATTAAATTCATTTAATTCTTGTTTAACTTGTTTAATTCCTAAATAATTTATTTGAAATCCTTTTTCAACAAGTGAAACATGTATTCCAACTAAAATCTTGTTTTCTTTTCAAATATGAACTTTGTTATTTGTTTTGAACACTTTAACTTGATGAAAACAACAATTGTTTGTGTGACATCTTTAAGTAACCAAATTTTCCAAACTTGACAAATGATTTCCAAACCTTGTTAAATTCTTTTTCCACTTGCTTCTATCATTGTTATTTGTTGTTATTTTGCTGTTTTCCTCATCCATGCATCATGCTAATCCACTTTCATATGATGATTAGTTGTAAAACAATTAATTCAACCATAATTCATGGGCTTTCCATATGCAATCCAATTGCATATGGGTCCATTTAATCCTGTTTCTATCTTGTCAACTAGTTTATTTTGATGCACCCATTAACTTATCATGCATCATTCCTTTGATTGTGCATTATGCCATGATATTGATTGTTTATCTTTCTGCATTGCTTGTTTGCTTCTTCTCGGATACACGACGACGTTGAGACCGACGATACTTACGACACCCCTTCTAAGGAGTTAGCTCAGTACCAGGCTACTGGGTTTTGCAGGCAAGTTATCACTCACATGAACCACTGTGTTCCTTTCAACATTGGTTACCGATACTTTCCGTTGTTCTTTTCTGCTAGCCTTAGTAGTAGTTATTCTGTTACGAACCTATCACATGAATCCCTTAAAACCTGATATTGCCTCATCTCCCTTCCTACAACCATTGTTTGAGCCAGTGTCTTACTAGCATGCTTAGGTTGCTTTTGCTCGAGTCTGTTATCCGTTACTTTCTGTTACTATATCTATTACCTTGTGGGGGCTCGATGTTTAATCAATCAATCATGCTAATGTTACTATTAATAATAAATTTGATGATAAGGCACCGGCAGGAGGCCCATGAGAGGTTTTGGAGCCTGCTAGTGTCGACCCTAATAGGAAAAGGGTCTTGTCTACTGATCCATGATGAGCGCACTAACCGCATGTGGGAAGCGAGTATGGGCGCCCCCCTCAACTTGACCTGATTCGCATCTCGTCCAAATCGCCTCATTTAGTTCGTGTTTTCCATTTGCCGCATCATGTTTTTGCGAGCCCAGGCCAAGGTGGAACTTTCGTAGTCGGCATATAGGGGGACACGTTCTTAGAGTGCTATGAGGGTCCATTTTCTTCTGGGCTCGATTAGCCGTGCGCCCAAGGTTCTTTGGGCTTGATGCGAAGAATGGTTGGTTGTGTAGAGTACCCCGCTTGGTGGGTTAGCTTCCCATCTGGCGGGTTATTCTTGCGTGTACGGCCAAATTGGTGCAACCCTGCAGGGATAATCTTCTCGAGAAGCCGTGTTTTCCGCGGTTATGGATTACTTGGTGAAAGTACTGGCTAACAAGTACTCAGGACAACTTAAACCTAATGATTAACAACTTTACACCCCATGATTAATAACTTGACTAGTAATAGGCTTATTGACACAATAATTTGAACCATCATTATTACAACTGTGTGAGTTATCCTCGGATTGCTTCTTTGGATAAGGGGCGAGATCCAGGATGGGTTTGTTTGAAGTTATCTTTCAGTTGGTTACAATCCTCGATCTTATCTCCTTTCTGTTAGCCGGCAGTTGTAGTATGATTCTGTAGTTGTGTAGAGCAGCCAGTTGCAGCATCCTTTATATCCCCTTCCTTCCGTTGAACCCAAAGCATCTGTGCTTGGTGTTGACGGGTTACACTTTGGTGAACTGTGAGTCTTGCTTGCCAGTACGTTTATGTACTGACCCCTTTGGGGCTGTGGTTTACGCAGACGACGTTTCCGAGGATCTACATGGTGGCTACTACGTGGAATATGACGACGAGACTGCTGACGAGTAGATAGCGGACCCGGGCAGGATCCGAGACTTCGTGGATGGGCTCCGTCTGTTTGTTCCCGGCCTCTTAGGCCTATTTGGTTCTTGTCTGTACCCAGACATGTTGAATGCTTCCGCTGTATTGTAATGATGTATTGTTGGGGCATGTGCCCTCTGAATGATTGTATTTGCTATCTCTGCTCTAATGAGAGCCCTTTGCAAGTTATTTCCTTCTTTTGTGTCGTAGAGATCTGTTGTGATATCAGTTGTTCAACGCCGTTGACGTACCATGTGTGTATGTTTTGAAGTACGTCGACGGAAGTGCCTTTGATCTCTAGTGGATAGTTTACATCGACGATGGAATAGCAGGGCTTGTGTTGTCGCGCATAAGCGCAGGCCTACCAGGAAGCTGGGACGTGGGAGCAGTTATGCCCCATAATCCAAGCATCTGCTATCCAGTTCGTACGGTGAGTATCCCCTAGAAATCAGGGTGCGACAAATGGTATCAGAGCCTGTCTGCCTGTAGGATCCCTTTTTACTGGTCGCAGTTGAGTCTAGAAACTATTTTGTAGCTATATAGGAAAAATGAAACGTGAGAGTAGGAATTCTGTTCTTTTTCTTCTTTCCCCACCCTCCCTCCCTTTTCTGGTAAGGAAGTGCAACGTTGATTTCTCCCTTCTCATCTAAACTTTCAATTTAGGATTTCACGAATTCTGGTTTCTCTAGGATGGTTATATCTACTAGACCATAGGAATGGAGGTGGTTGTGACGTGATTTATCATGTTGCCTACTCATGATTGAGAACGGAGGCGTGTAAGCCCCGGAAACAGATCCTCTATTCCTTAAGCAGTAGATATTGATCCTTTAGAAGCCCGGATGGGTTTTCCGTAGTACCTCAGGAATCTTGTTCTCGTTTTCCCCGATGTTGATATCCTGTTCTTCTCAATATCCTTTTCGTCTGTTGAAATCTTGTTGTTGTTTTCCAATTCAATTCTTCTACCGGCGTCTAATCAAAGTTTCCCCGTTCATTTGCTAAACTCTAGTCCAGCTAAAGTGTTATTTGATACCGGAGCATCACATTCCTTTGTGTCAACAATCTTTTCCACAACATACAACCCAATTCTGGTTCCACTAAGCAATCAAATCACCGTTCACTCTCCGGAATCTCAAATGTTGACTTCCAACATAAGTAAGAACAATCCAATTCTAATGGGAGGCCACATATTCCTCGTTCTCTCATGTTGATGATTCTGACATTGATGATTATTCTTGGTGTTGCATTGATGTCAATAACTCTGTTCCACCATTCTAGCCAGATAATCTATTCTCCAAATGAATCAAATTCTATCCAGCTATACACCCTAGATACAAAAACCTCTTCCTTCAATTAAAAATGTTCCGGTGGTTTCTAAATTCCCTGACGTCTATCCAATGTGCACGATGTGTTTCACGTGTCACAGCTCAAGAGGATCTTCCCAAGAAGTGTCCGGATCTTTTCTTTTCTCAGTAGGAATCTCGGGGCGCGATTCCTTCAAGGGGGGGCGTTTTGTAACAGCCCAAGTATGAAAACCATCCCCTTAGAATGTTTGTTGCATGTTTATTTAAGTTTTGCATCATGTCATCATATTGTTTCCATGTTGTTTGCTTTTGTTTCTAAATTGTTGCATTTGTTTTCCACTGTTTTCACAACTCAAATTCAAACCTTACTCAAACAATGTTTTCATACTTGTTCTGTTACAACTTTTGGAATAAAAATAACAAATAAAAACAACCCAATTGTTCTCATTTTATTTCCACATTGATCAACTAATAAAATGGTGCTTTTATTTCCATTAATCAATTCCAATTTGGTTTCAAATTCAAAGCAAAATCATCATCAACACCTCATTTGGAAATTGTCAAATATCAAACCATTCCAATGTTTCTAATCCAACTAATAATAGGGCTCACCCTATTAAACTTGTTGTTTTCAATCATTAACCAATTAATTTGCAAATATTCCAATTCAAACCAAATGCATTTCAAACAGAACCCAAATTGAAAGTATGAAAAGAATAACCAAAACATTTTGTTTACCCTGTTATTTTCCAATTAAAGCAATTTGGGTCACCCTAATAAAAACATGGTTTTCATCAATAATTATTTAATTATCAAATTACCCCAAATTCAAACCAATTCTCAAAACCAGTACCTCTTTTGAATCCATGAATCTCCACACACATTTGTACTCTTTAAATCATTTTAAAACTTAGGGGTAACCCTATTGAAAATGCTTTGTTATTCTAATATTAATTAATATTGCAAATTTCAATCAATTTGGTTTAAATTTTAAACAGCAATCAAATCTTTAAAATTTTGAAAATAAAAGTTACCAACTGGTTGTTTTTGGCCTAAGGAACTCCTCCAAATTTTTCATTAATTTAAACCTATCCTTTTCTTCCTAAAGCTAAAGCTACAAAAAAAAAACATAAGAGAAAAAAAATAAAAAGCAAAAGGCAGCAGCTAACCTATCTGCAGCCCAGCCCACCTGTGTTGGCCCGATACCTTTCTCTTCTACCTCCGTACAGGTGCTGACGCATCCATGGAGGACAGCGACAGGCAACCCCTCCTGAACCACTCGATGGTCCTCCCCCCTCCTATATCTACTCCTCCTAGACCCCTCAGAAGCCCTAACCCTAGCCCCAGCCGCCACCTCCCTCTCTTCCCACGATCCCCTTCTTCTCTCACGTTCTGGTTCTGAATTTTTCCTTCCCTGAACCATAGCCGGAGATGGTGGTTCATGGAGCCAAGGCTACGGTCGACGAGAGGGGCAACCGTTCTCGGGAATGGAAACGTCGAGTCGCGGGCTACCGTCTCCCCCCCTCGGCTCGAGCCGGGAGGGCCCCCACCGCCGGCGCCATCCCCTCCAAGCCGCCACCGCGCCCTGCTGCTGCACGTGTTCTGCTCGAGACCTGCTGCCTCGACCAACCTGCCTCGCCTCCGACTCGAGGTGAGCCTCGCTGGATCGCCTCCTTCCCACTCGCCTCCTCCCTCTCCTCCAACCGCCCGCACCACGGCGCCCCCTAGTTTCCCACGGCGAGCACCCTTCCATCGCTGGCCATGGATTCAGTCGATGTGCGTACCTGTTCGGTTCAGTTGAGATTCAGAAACAACCCGAAACAGCAACACATAACCCCCGAGTCCCACTCCCTATCACAAGCCACAACAACACCCCACTGGTTCTGTTCCCTTGAGCACATCAGGAGGTGCAGGGGTCGAATCCCACCCCCTGCACATTAAACCAACCTTTTTATTTTGCAATAATTTGGTCACAAAACTTTCTGGTATTCACCAATAGGCCCTTGCAAGTTATTCTAGTCCCTGTAAAAATATTTCCTAAGTCCCTAGATCATAAAAAATGGCAGATTTGCACTATATCTTGTAAATAGCATAAAAAAATCATTTTAGCTCCAAATCCAACATTTTTGATATGTTTTCAATACCAAATTAAATGTTCTATCCAAATATAAAATTTGTTTACTGTTTTGAATATTTTAAATTGGTGCAAAATTTGAAAACTTGTCAAATTCACTTAAATTTGCAAAATTCATAACTTGCTCATAAAAATTCCAAATTTCACAAACCAAATATGTTTTCCAATCAATTTTTCATGTACTTTCCAAATATAAATTTTGTTTGCTGTTTTGAATAATTTAAATTGCTGAAAACAACTGTTTCTTGTTTATTGCATTTAAAATTGCCAAAATAATAACTTGCTCATTTTAAGTCCAATTTCAATAAATGAAATATGTTTTCCATGCAAAATTAAACCCTCTTTCCAAATATAAAATTTGTTTCATGTTTTGAATAATTAAAATTGGTTAAATGATTTAAACCTTGTTTAAATCATTTAATATTGCTAAAATCATAACTTGATCAAAACAAATTCTTTTGGGACATATAAAATATGTTTTCAAGCCCTAAAAGTATAAACTTTTGAAATATGAATTTGGTTTAATGTTTTGAACAAATAAAAATTCAAATAAGTTCATGTTTGAATTAAATTCATTTAATTCTTGTTTAACTTGTTTAATTCCTAAATAATTTATTTGAAATCCTTTTTCAACAAGTGAAACATGTATTCCAACTAAAATCTTGTTTTCTTTTCAAATATGAACTTTGTTATTTGTTTTGAACACTTTAACTTGATGAAAACAACAATTGTTTGTGTGACATCTTTAAGTAACCAAATTTTCCAAACTTGACAAATGATTTCCAAACCTTGTTAAATTCTTTTTCCACTTGCTTCTATCATTGTTATTTGTTGTTATTTTGCTGTTTTCCTCATCCATGCATCATGCTAATCCACTTTCATATGATGATTAGTTGTAAAACAATTAATTCAACCATAATTCATGGGCTTTCCATATGCAATCCAATTGCATATGGGTCCATTTAATCCTGTTTCTATCTTGTCAACTAGTTTATTTTGATGCACCCATTAACTTATCATGCATCATTCCTTTGATTGTGCATTATGCCATGATATTGATTGTTTATCTTTCTGCATTGCTTGTTTGCTTCTTCTCGGATACACGACGACGTTGAGACCGACGATACTTACGACACCCCTTCTAAGGAGTTAGCTCAGTACCAGGCTACTGGGTTTTGCAGGCAAGTTATCACTCACATGAACCACTGTGTTCCTTTCAACATTGGTTACCGATACTTTCCGTTGTTCTTTTCTGCTAGCCTTAGTAGTAGTTATTCTGTTACGAACCTATCACATGAATCCCTTAAAACCTGATATTGCCTCATCTCCCTTCCTACAACCATTGTTTGAGCCAGTGTCTTACTAGCATGCTTAGGTTGCTTTTGCTCGAGTCTGTTATCCGTTACTTTCTGTTACTATATCTATTACCTTGTGGGGGCTCGATGTTTAATCAATCAATCATGCTAATGTTACTATTAATAATAAATTTGATGATAAGGCACCGACAGGAGGCCCATGAGAGGTTTTGGAGCCTGCTAGTGTCGACCCTAATAGGAAAAGGGTCTTGTCTACTGATCCATGATGAGCGCACTAACCGCATGTGGGAAGCGAGTATGGGCGCCCCCCTCAACTTGACCTGATTCGCATCTCGTCCAAATCGCCTCATTTAGTTCGTGTTTTCCATTTGCCGCATCATGTTTTTGCGAGCCCAGGCCAAGGTGGAACTTTCGTAGTCGGCATATAGGGGGACACGTTCTTAGAGTGCTATGAGGGTCCATTTTCTTCTGGGCTCGATTAGCCGTGCGCCCAAGGTTCTTTGGGCTTGATGCGAAGAATGGTTGGTTGTGTAGAGTACCCCGCTTGGTGGGTTAGCTTCCCATCTGGCGGGTTATTCTTGCGTGTACGGCCAAATTGGTGCAACCCTGCAGGGATAATCTTCTCGAGAAGCCGTGTTTTCCGCGGTTATGGATTACTTGGTGAAAGTACTGGCTAACAAGTACTCAGGACAACTTAAACCTAATGATTAACAACTTTACACCCCATGATTAATAACTTGACTAGTAATAGGCTTATTGACACAATAATTTGAACCATCATTATTACAACTGTGTGAGTTATCCTCGGATTGCTTCTTTGGATAAGGGGCGAGATCCAGGATGGGTTTGTTTGAAGTTATCTTTCAGTTGGTTACAATCCTCGATCTTATCTCCTTTCTGTTAGCCGGCAGTTGTAGTATGATTCTGTAGTTGTGTAGAGCAGCCAGTTGCAGCATCCTTTATATCCCCTTCCTTCCGTTGAACCCAAAGCATCTGTGCTTGGTGTTGACGGGTTACACTTTGGTGAACTGTGAGTCTTGCTTGCCAGTACGTTTATGTACTGACCCCTTTGGGGCTGTGGTTTACGCAGACGACGTTTCCGAGGATCTACATGGTGGCTACTACGTGGAATATGACGACGAGACTGCTGACGAGTAGATAGCGGACCCGGGCAGGATCCGAGACTTCGTGGATGGGCTCCGCCTGTTTGTTCCCGGCCTCTTAGGCCTATTTGGTTCTTGTCTGTACCCAGACATGTTGAATGCTTCCGCTGTATTGTAATGATGTATTGTTGGGGCATGTGCCCTCTGAATGATTGTATTTGCTATCTCTGCTCTAATGAGAGCCCTTTGCAAGTTATTTCCTTCTTTTGTGTCGTAGAGATCTGTTGTGATATCAGTTGTTCAACGTCGTTGACGTACCATGTGTGTATGTTTTGAAGTACGTCGACGGAAGTGCCTTTGATCTCTAGTGGATAGTTTACATCGACGATGGAATAGCAGGGCTTGTGTTGTCGCGCATAAGCGCAGGCCTACCAGGAAGCTGGGACGTGGGAGCAGTTATGCCCCATAATCCAAGCATCTGCTATCCAGTTCGTACGGTGAGTATCCCCTAGAAATCAGGGTGCGACAGTGGGATTAGAGAGAAGTGAGCATCCCAAACTATTTTATTATTACTTTCTACATAGTGGGCCACACATTTAGTGATTTGTATATTTGGCTTTGGCTTTGCCACATTGTAGCTAACATAGGAAACTTAGCACTAATGTCAAATAAATCTACGTTGCAAATTTAGCTTTGGCAACACTATGGGTGCCCTAAGAGCAACTCCAACAGTCGGCGTAAAACGTCCCCGCGCGCGAAAATCCGCTAATATACAGCGCAGGCGAGCGAAACCGTAGCTCCAGCGGCCGCTGCATGATGGCGCGCAGTATTTTTTTTGCCAGCGCGTGGGATCCGGGGAGGCATATTTTGGGTTTCGGCTGCCGCGCGCTGGGCAAAAGCAAATCGTGCGGGAGGAACCAACTGCCGATTGGAATACTCCGCGCACCGCCGCTCCGCCCCACCTCGCGCACGCGCCTGCGAAATTCCGGCGATGGAAGCCTCCTCCGGAACCCCTCCCTCCCCTCCGTACTCCCGCAATCCCGCTGCGCTCGCCGCTGCCGCCGTCGCACCCTCCGCTACCGCGAACCCTAGCGCGGCGGCAGCCGATTTCGCCCCCACCGGAAGCTCCAGCGCCGGAGTCGCTCAGGGCCGCTTCGTCGCGCGCCCGCTGTTGCGGCCAAAGCCGGGTGTTCCGAAGCGCCAGCCCGCTGGTGGCGTCGACTTGATGTTGTTAATGAGTTGCTTTTGAACTATGTCAAATTTCTATATATTGATCGAGTGACTATTGAACTATGTCAAATTGCTTTTGTTCATTGTTGTCATTTTTTTTGTTTTTTGTTGTTTGTTTGTTGATCGCTATATGAAAGGGATGTTGTGCGCGCGCGTTGCATTTTTTCGCCTCTGCTGGAGCGCGCTGCTGGGTGTGCGCTGCATTTTGGAGCGTCTGATAAACCGTCGCTGAGCCCCGCGCGCGATAACTGAAGATGCAACGCTGCAAACTGGTTTTGCAGCGCGCGAAAATCGCGCGGCTGTTGGAGTTGCTCTAAGGGCATACCCAACACTCCCCCCAAATCGGACCGAAATCGGTCCTGATTTGGTCCGTTTAGTGTGATCCGCCGACCCACGCTGGCCGGACCCCCGATTTGGGACCAATTCATCCCAACGTATCCCCCAAATTTTTTTTTTCCAATTTGGACCGATGCAAAGCCATGAACTGGAATTTTATAGACAGGTTCCAAATATATACAAAAATATGCGCAGCGCATTGTTCAGTAGGGGCCTAGCCCCTTTACATAATTTTAAGTAAAAAAAAGCCCCTGGTGGAGGAGCTTCGCCGATCTTCGTCGTCGCACCAACATGAGTGCGCCGCTACTCTAGGATGACTTAGTCCGGGACCTCGTAGAGGTGCGCTGGGGGGCTGCCGTCATGTGGCGTTGGTGGCTGTGGCGGCGCCCTGGACTGCACCGTCATTGCCGGTTGCGATGGGGCTGCTTGGCATGCGGCGCTGGCGTGGGCGGAGTCATGGAGGGCCGGCGCCAGGCCCTCCCATTGCCCGAGCTCGTGGAGCTCGGACTCCTCGATGGCGCGCCGGATCTGCTCCTCATCCTCGTCCGTCTGCGGCACGAGGAACGCCGCCTCTGCGGGCGCCGCCTCCTCCTGGTCTGCGTCTTCCATCCCCACCTCCCCCATGCCCTCATCAGGCGCTCCGACGGGTGGGGGCACCCCTCTCAAGGCGAGGAGGGCACAGATGCGTGCGTCCGGGACCTGCCCGGCGATGAAACAGTGGTCCCATAGACCGTTGTCATCCGCGAAGCGCGGGACCGCGCGGAGCTGCTCGGGGATGAGGGTGCGCCGGCGCTGGATCTCCCTCCGCCGCGTAGCTCCATACGCGGGCACGGGGGGTGTTCTGGGATGAGATTCCATTGTTCAAGGAGCTTGACATCCGGCCACGGCACGGGCTTGTTCCGCGCCCAGAGGTACTAGACGTGGTTTCAGCTCATCCTCTTGCGTTCGCGGGCGCGCTTGGGGCCGCCGGACGGCCTCGCCTCGTCGTGGTGCTCCTTCTCCACCATGGCCCCGACGAGCTAGGGTTTGGGGGAGAGTGGGGATGGGGGAGTGGGGATGCACACTCTGGCATCCACGCGGTCCCATTAAAAAGGACCAGTCAATGCGACGTGGGTCGCTGACTGGTGGGCCAGATGGGAGACGGAAGGGCGGCGTGCGGCTGCCAGGGGGGGCAGGTAGGACGCGGCGCGCGTCCGCGGACCACCCCAAACGTGTACCAAACTTGGCGTTTGGGGGAAACACGGCCTGGCCTCCCTGATCCGTTTGGGGGCTTTGGGATGGGTTTTTACCCCAAATCGGTCCGCGGGGACCAAATCAGACCGTTTGGGGGGGGGGCGTTGGGTTTGCTCTAAGAGCCATATCCCCCTCCTCGGGCGCTATATGTAGCGGGTCGGGGGATTTAGGTTACTCGTCCATCAAAAGCGCCGCCGCAATCCCCCTCCGCTGCTGTAAATTCGCACTTCGGCAAGGGATTCCGCGCCGTCAAGATGTCAGGGAGTGTCTCTGACAGCTACGTGCGGAGTCCACGAGAAACCGCGTAGTTAGGGTTCCGCCCCCAGAGGAGGACGACCGTGTGTTGCCGCTAGCGCCTCCGCTCGGGCCGTATTCCATGAGGATCACCCTCCGCGAACGCGGGGCACCGACGTATGCAGCTGGACGAACCTCCTCGACCGCGTGCTGCCGGGGATCAAGCGCACCGAGGATGTGGAGGACGAGCTCTACATCGTCGACATCGCCTTCGACGTCGGCGCTCCGGGGTCGGCGTACCGGCTCCAGCGCGCCGCCGACAAACTCGAGCTCTCCCGGGCTCTGCAAAAGATCGTCGAGGCGGAAATGCTCGACATCGGCCGGGATGTGTAGGTTAGGGTTTTCCGGGGATGTTTTTTAAAGTTTCTAATTATCCGGTATGTTTTTAGTGGATCTGTTCTGCCGCTCGACATTTCGTCCCGCAAAAAAATTATCCCGATCCCCCTATTCTCTTTTTCCCGGATGTATTTATCCGTGATCTGCTAGAGTTGCTCTAAGGCTGGTAACAGTGGAAGTAACTTCGGTAATAGCATAGATGTCACGTAGGAAAAAAATGGCATGGCAAGTATTTAATAACATAGCTAGTTACCATAACATCACATCTACCAAGATAATATGAGTCTGCAACCTAATAAATACACCTTTGCATGACACCACATATTTGTTACTACCCATTATAGATGTGATAGCATAGTGTAGAAAAATGTGTAGGCTACTAGCGTATGTTACTCCCCATTGTTACTTTCCATCGTGGCTAGCTTAAGAGCAACTCTAGCGGATCTTTTAAAAACAGTAAAACAACAAATCTTTAAAAAAGCAAACTGTAAAACGTATGAGATACACGGTAAAACTGTTTTACAGTATGACGGATAACAGATCCCTAAACCATAGGTACAAAATTGTCTCTTCACAATTAACAAATACTCCATCCGATCGAAAAATATTGACGCAACTGTAATACAATGCCCTTTTTACAAAAATAACCACATGTCGCAACAGTGGAACCTCCCGCCTAGCGTGTGCCACAACCACCGACCATCCCGCGAAGGCCTGCAAGGTTCAACCACTCAAGGGCACACAAGTAAGAGTGCCCCAGCAATGACACCCTGCTGAAGGTAGAGCCCTGCCAAGAGCTCTGTCAGCGACATGTCACATGAAGACTAACCTAGGAACTCCACGGGGTTGGTTCCCGGGAACTCGCCAGCTCGACACTCAGACGCCTTCCCGGAGACCTGACCGCATCGACTCCCCCTGGGCCAGGGTCCCTAGAAAGCAACTAAGAGCATGGTTAATAATACAACCCGACTGCTGGCTATAAGCCATTGCCATGTCACATATAGCTAGATTATAGTTAATATGTACAATAGTTGGCTATATACATGATGTACTTTATCAATATATGGCCCACCTTACACTCTTACATAGTTCCTATGAGCACGTGTTGCTAGCTACTAACTTACAGTCCGCTTTGCTTCTCTCTCCTCCACATAAGTAAAGATATATTATTTAAATCCTTATAGCCTGCTTACGTCACCTTATTGTGCTTGCTCTAAGCCGTCACAAGAGTAGCACACCTTCCCATGTCAACGTGAGGATAATATCACAAGAACACTTGGAGGCCAAGAAGTTTGAAGATAATATCATGCCAACCATATGATTTAGTGGGTCCAAGGGGGACAGACTGTTAGGGCGACGTGCCCGATGTCATCCTTGCCCTGCCAAAAGCTCGCTCGCTTTTGGCCACCACCAACCCATTGGCGGGAAGACCGGGAGGACGTCACCTTCTACGCACGTCCAAATACTCCTTTTGGGCTCACACTCATGCACACACATTGCGCGTGATGGCCCATTGGGTATCCCCTTGCCCTATAAAGGGAGGACCAAGGCAACTTTGATTCGCCCTGATCGATTCCCAAAGCAAGGCTAGACTAACTAGAGAAAGAGAGGTGATCGACGAAGGTCCAGATCTTCTCTTCATCCTCCTCGAGCATCACCAAGTCTAAGAGAGGTTCCCCGGGAACCAACCTTAGCCTCAAACCTTGCACCATCTACTCAAGCAAAGCAGGATATAGGACTTCACACCTCGGGGTGTCCTGAACCTAGGTAAACGAACATGTCACTGTTTGTCAAGACATCGTAGTAAGGATCATTGACGGGGGTGCCATGAGCCTACGGGTAGAGACGTAGGGGACGTGGTAGTAAGACAATCGGGAATACCAGGTTTTACCCAAGTTCGGTACGACGCAACTAGGCGGCGTTCCTACTCATGCAATCTCACTAAATCAGGGCTGAAGCCTGAAATATACAAAGTACAATGTGAGTATGGATTAGCTAACTCGGCAAGGATCGACTTCTCGGCGAGTTGGCTTCTAGCTAATTGTCTGTGTCTTTTGTCTCTCCCGTCCGACTTTATATAGATAACCGGGTTAGGGCTTACAGAAAGGAAACCTAGAAGACTACGGAAAGTATCTAATTTGGAAAGTAAGGAATCCGTCTTCTCCTCCAAGCCGCACCACTTTGGGCCATGGTCCGGGTTCTTCTAGAATCCGGCTTCCCGCGCATCAGCTTACTGGGCCGCCCAATGGACTATGATCCATTACCAACAGGCCACCCTGGTAATCCGGCTCTTTAGACCAATGTCGGATATAACCCTAATCGGGATATATCCGACAGTAGCCCCCAAGAAGGATTGAGACTTCATTCTGCCACCTTTCGTCAATTTGCATTTTTTTTTCTGAGAAATGTTGGCGTTGTGTCTTGATTCTTCTTCTCCCAAAAAATTCATAACACATAACTCGGATTTGCGAGAATCCGGCATTTTCTTCCACGAGCCTTCGCGGAGAAGAAACTTCATGACATCATCGATGAAACCTTGATGACTTCACGGACGTTTGGGTTCAGTCAAAACCCTGAAACGTATCCTGTGACAGATTCTCGCGGGAAACGAGGAGATAGAACTTATCACCCCGTCCCCTTATTTTCCAGAATTTATGGGCGTTACACGCGTCGATGATCCAACGGCTAAAATAGCCATTGTAACGAATCTCAGCGCGCCTCGGCTATACATAGCCGTATCTGGGCCTCTGGTTTCTCTTCCGCACCATCTCCTTCCTCAAGCCCCCAACGCCATAGCCAACGAAGTGCCAGAGCCAGAGCCCGAGCGAGTGAGCGCAGAGAACGAGCTCCTAGCCTTCCCCGGAAAACACCATCGGAGGCTCATCTTCACGGTTGCGCCGCTCGCAAATGGCTGCCGGAGACTCTCCCCGTGCCTCGGACTTGGAGAATGCCGCCGTGGACATAGATTCCATCATCAACGACGTCGACCCGCAACTCGACTCACCGGTTCGAGCGATGGCGACCACGCTAGAGGAGACCTCCACCATCTCATCCCACAGGGATCTACCTCCCGCGGCCGGAACCGCGGCGCCGTCCACCTCTTCCGTTCCTCCTATGCCCCTCTTCTCCGCGCCCGCGGAGGAAAACATCACTCCCGGTGGCGAGGAGGCCTCCGCTTTTTCCACCGCCTGCGTGGAGGAAGAAGACGAAGAAAATGCCGGGAATTGGAGCCACTGCAACGTGGTTCCCTCCCTCCCTCTGGCAATGGAGAAAGAGGGGTTCATCCACAAAGGAAAATGGCGGTACGACGCGGACGAGACTGAGCCTTCGCCAAAATCTGGTGAACGAGTCCTCCTCGCGTCGCACATCAACAGAGGTATCGGTATTCCGCCATCCTCCTTTTTCCTTCAGGTCTTAGACCATTACAAGATCTAGCCCCATAATCTTCCTCCAAACTCTATTCTTTACCTAGCCGGGTTTCAGGCCCTATTCGAGGGGTATTTAAGAATAGAACCTAGGCTAGATTTCTGGCAATACTGTTTTGGGGTGAAACGAAACCCGTCTGAGGGCGCCCTCCCCACCTGTGGAACCATTTCCTTCACTTTACGTAAGTTTAGGGAGGACTGGTTCCCGAAGATCAAAACTTCGAAATCCGTCAAATTCTGGACGAGTTCCTTCTTTTATCACTCAGACGTCCCGTTTCCTGGAAAGGAGACAGGAATTCCACCTTTCGTCAATTCCGCGGCCACTCCCCAAGATAATTGGGCAGTGGACGCGGTCCAGACTCTGTCGACAGATCTGATGAGGATCAAGCAGCGAATCCCCAAGCTTCTTTCCGCCTCCCCTCCTCTTACCGGCGTGGACACTGTTCTATGCTGGCTCGAAAGGTGGATCCAGCCTCTGGCTCACCGCGGACCCCTGCTCATGTGTGATTACACGGGCCCAAAGGATGCTATGAGGGCAACCAACAAATCTTTGTCGAAGAAAGATTTGAAGAAACGCCTCAACCAGCTGGTTTCAACTCGTGATCAATACGAGGAGAGCCGGCCAATGTATAGCGCGGAAAACCCAGCTCCAAAGGTATGGTTTTGTCATTTTGGACATTTTTCTGAGTTTTCTTTTTCTCAGATATTTTCCTTACCCGGACTTTGCTTCTTTTTGCATCTTCTCGATCTTTCTAAGGAGGAGCTCGCCATCGATGCCGAATAGGACATGCTGCGTGCCAACTTTGCAGGCGGACAGAAGCGGAAGAAGCCCTCCGCCACTCAGGAGGTGATCGACCTTGACGGCGTCGCCGTCACAACTTCCAGGTAAAAATCCTGGGTTCTTTCTTTTCTATGCTTTTTATCGCATGTTTTTCACTTCTTGGAATCTTATTTCTCGGATTTTTCCCTTCCTTTTTTCTTTCTAGCCTTGCTCCCACCTCTATAAAAGTAAAGGGTCGGAAGAAGCACAAGGCTGTTGTTTAAGAGGAGCAAAGCCGTCTCCTGCAGCTGTGCCAGACACTCCGACAGCTGCGGGGGAGGAAAACTCGGCTGCAAGGGAGGGGGAATATCCCTTGCAATCCAGCCAGCCTGTTGCGCCCGATGGACGCGAGGGAAAGGGCAGAGCCAAAGTGGGAGGCCTTTCGCACGTTCCAGAGGAGGAGCCCATCCCGACTTTTGACAAAGACTTCAAGGTAAAAGAAGAACCTTTTGACGATCACGAGTATATTCATCCGTGGGCGACAAAATACATCGCTCCAGCTCCTTTAATCCGTCCCTGGCCGCAAGGCGGGCTTATAGTTAGGAATAATTACGAGTTCTCGCCTCGGCAGGTCATACAGGATGGCCTTTGCCATGTCGGAATCCTCTTTTCCGAATAAGCAAAGGAATTCAATGACAATCTGGCAAATCTTACAAGAATGAGCCAGGTAAATATCTCTAGCCCCCAAGCATTTAGCCAATTCTATTCTTTTTTGACTGAATGCTTTCTTCCTGTTCTTGCTTGTTTTTTTGACTTAGGCGTTACTTCTCTTGTCCGTATTTCAGCAAACTGCCGAGACGGTTAATATGGAAGTTTTCAATAAACTTACCATCAAGAACAAGGAGGTAAAACTCTCCTTAGAATTCTTGAAGACAAAGACTCGGGGTTGGCTTCTGTTCAGCAAGAGCTGAAAAACTCGGCAGGTAAATGTTTTACCATTTGATCTGCTTGAAATTTTCTAAGTCATTTTCTGAGTATCGGTTTCTCAACCTTGTATTCTTTTCAGCTTCTTTGGCGAAAGCCAAGGAGATAGCCAAAGATGCTGGCAATGCCGAGAACCTCCGCAAGGAGAACTCGGAGCTTTACAAAATCAATGTAAAGCTCCAGAAAGATCTGGAGGCCAACCAGCTGGCTATCGGAATTGCCGAGTCCAAGGCTTCTTCCTAGGCCGAGAAGGACAAGGCCACCATCCTTGACCTGGAGAATGCTCTAAATCAACGCCTTGAATAAGGCATTGAAATGGACAAAATTCTCGGTAATATTTCACTCCTTTACCGGATTTTCCACCTTATACTTTTTACATTATGTTTTCCTTTTTTTCTCCTCTATTTTTTCTAACTTTTCCTTGTTGATTTAAACAGAGGGAAACCCCTTGCTTACCCGGATTACAGAATCCAGGCTTTCGGGAGAATCTTCGCCGCGCTGAATACTGCGGGGATGTTACTTGTCAACAAGTACATTCCCGACAAAAAAGGAGAAATCTCGGAAGGTATCAAGCTTCCAGAAGCGATCGAGGAGCTGTCGAACCGAAAGGAGTCCTGGTTCCGCTCCACGGCTCGTGGTGGTGCGCGCATGGCCCATGGGCTAATGCGTATGCACTACACTACCGCCAAGTCTTGGCGCGTGGTGACCGGCATCCCCCAAGAATACACGGAAGCGCAGAGAGCCAGCATCTTCGAATCTGTCAAAGTGCATGCTACAAATATAGCGCAAATGGTGTCCATCTCCACCTTCTACCTAGAGGAGGAGATTCCGGCTACTCCTGAGGATCCTAGCAGCGAAGAGGAGGACTCAGATTCCAAAGAGGCCGCTTGATTCCTGGGTAGTTAGTAGGAACAAAATAGAAGCATTACTATTCTTTTAATGTAACATCCGTTGTAATGCTATCTATTTTTTGTATAAACAAGTATTCCCCTTTTAATGTAACATCCATTGTAATGCTATCTGTTGTAACAACTATTCTTTTAATGGTACTTATGCTTTGAACAATAACAACAAGGCAGATAAAAATGCAAGAATTCCGACAACTTTATTTCATGATCTCGAAGATGTTTACATAGAATTTGAACTAAGTGTAAAAGGGACGTAATGCTAGATTCTCCAGGGTCTCTTTGTTTCTCCCAGTTCTACATCTATCTTTCTCTTTCTTTTGCGATTCGGTCTTTTAAGATCATCTTCTGTATCCCGAATGTCTACAAGATAGTAAGATCCATTTTTCATAGCCTTGCTAATGACAAATGGTCCCTTCCAATCTGGGGCTAATTTATGCTTCCTTTCCTGCACCAATCTTAGCACTAAGTCACCTTCTTTGAAAGAACGGTGTCTGATTTTCCGACTATGATAACGTCGCAGTCCTTGCTGATAAATGGAGGATCTTTGTAGCACAAGCTCTCGTTCTTCTTCTAAGAGATCAATGGCATCCTGTCGTGCATTTTCGGCATCCGAGTCTTCATATGCTAGCACTCTTGGGCTATCATGGATCATGTCCGTGGGAAGCACTGCTTCTGCGCCATAAACCAGGAAAAACGGGGTTTGTCCAATTGACCTATTTGGCGTCGTTCGAATACTCCAAACCACGGAAGGAAATTCTTCTACCCATTCTCTAGCTGCTCTATGAAGAGGAGATTTGAGTCTTGGGCGTACTCCCTGCAGGATAGAACTATTCATTCGTTCCACCTGTCCATTCGATTGTGGGTGTGCCACAGATGCTAGATCTAGGCGAATTCCCGTTTGTCGGCAATATTTTGCCAATTCTTCAATAGAATAGTTTGTCCCGTTATTCGTGATTATGTTGTGTGGAACGCCGTATCTCATGACTATGTCAATGATGAAATTTCTGGCAGTCACACCATCAAGTTTTTTGATGGGTTTCGCCTCCACCCACTTGGTATACTTATCTACTGCAACGAGTAGATGTGTAAGTCCACCTCTTGCAATTTTGAATGGTCCCATCATATCTATCCCCCAGACCGCAAATGGCCATGTTATAGGGATAGTTTTGAGTGCTTGAGGTGGCATATTCGTCTGCTTGGGATAGTACTGGCATCCGGCACATGTGTTTACTATGTGCCCTGCATCTGTCTTGGCTGTGAGCCAGAAAACCCCCGCGTGGAATGCTTTTTTGACTATGTTTTTTGATTGAGCATGATGTCCGCAATCTCCCGCATGGATTTCTTGCAATATTTCTCGTCCTTCTTCTGGTGAAATACACCGCTAAAAAATTCTGATAGTACTGCTTTTATACAGGCAACCATTAATTATCGTGTATCCTTTGCATCGACGTTGTATCTGTCTTTGCAAGACCTCGTCTGCTCCATCAGGGAACTTTTGACCGACTAAGAAGTTTAAGTATGGAATTGTCCAATCCGGGTTAATAAGCAGGACTTCAGTTGACTCGGACACGAGATGATAATCCACGTCTCCATCTTTGATTGATGGTTTATGCAAGTGTTGAACGAACACACCACGTGGTAGGGTTTTCACTCTTTCCGATCCCGTGCGGGCTAATGCATCCGCGTTCCAGTTTTCTTCCCTTTTGATATGAAGCACTTCAAATCCTAGGAAGCATATGGCAAACTCGTCCACCGTTTTCCGATATTCGGCCATAATGGGGCTTTTGGAATCCCATGTTTGGTTCAGCTGATGCTGTACCAAATCCGAGTCACCATAATAGAGTATGCGATTGACGCCTATTTCCTTTGCAATATGCAAGCCATGAAGCAAAGCTTCGTATCCTGCCACATTGTTGCCGGCGTTGAAGTGTATTTGTAATACATACTCCATGATGTCACCTTTTGGAGATTTTAGCACTACACCAGCTCCGAGACCTTCTTTCATTTTGGATCCATCAAAATGCATGATCCAATATTCCGATTCCGGCATTGGTGTGTTTTCCATTGCTTCTGCCCAGTCAGCGAAAAATCTGCCAACACCTGGGATTTAATTGTCATCCGGGGTTGGTACTTAATGTCGAACGCAACAAGCTCAATGCCCCATTTGGCGACTCGGCCTGTTGCGTCCAAATTGTTGATAATATCCCCTAGTGGTGCTTTGCTTACCACTGTTACAGAATGTCCTTGGAAATAGTGGCGGAGTTTTCGAGATGCAAAAAACATGTCATATGCCAGTTTTTGATAATGTTGGTACCTTTGCTTTGACTCGGAGAATACTTCGCTAACGTAGTACACTGAATGTTGATCTGGTACGCTTTGCTCATATTTCCGCCTTTCCAGAATTATCACCGCACTAATAACCCTGTTTGTTGCTGTAAGATACAGTAACATGGGTTCTTTGTCTTTTGGGGATGCCAAAATCGGAGCTTTCATCAAGGTTTCTTTTAGATGGTTTATAATGCTTTGTACGCCTCTTCCGTCCATTCAAATTTGTCGGATTTCCTCAACAATTTGTATAATGGCAGAGCTTTGTCTCCTAGCCGGCTTATGAACCTACTGATTGCGGCTGCAGAACCCGTCAATCTTTGGACATCTTTTAAGCATGTAGGCCTTGTGATATTCAAGATTGCCTTGATCTTTTCCGGGTTTACTTCTATTCCTCTGTGAGAAACGATAAAACCCAGAAGCTTTCATGAGGGAACCCCGAATACGCACTTTAATGGATTCAACTTCATTTTATAAGTGCGCAAGTTTTCAAAAGTTTCTCGTAGATCTTCAAGGAGTGTATCCTTTTCCTTGGAAACTACAGCAATGTCATCCACGTAAACATGGACAGTTTTGCCGATTTGACTATGCAAGCATCTTTGTATGCAACGCTGGTAAGTTGCATCGGCGTTCTTCAAGCCAAAAGGCATGGTTACGTAATAGTATGTTCCATACGGGGTTATGAAGGAAGTTTTCATTTGATCCTCCTCCTTCATACGTATTTGATGGTACCCGGAATAAGCATCCAAAAAGCATAAAAGCTCAGAGCAAGCAGTGGCATCTATTATTTGATCGACTCACGGTAACACGAACCTATCTTTTGGACACAATTTGTTCAAGCCGGTGTAATCTATACACATCCTAAGAACAATACTGTCTTTCTTTGGGACTAATACTGGGTTCGCAGACCAATCAGTATGTATAACTTTCCGGATAAAATCAGATGCTAAAATCCGGATAATTTCCTTGCCTATAGCCTTCTGTCTTCTTCCATCGAAACGACGGAGACCTTGTTTGACGGGTTTTGAACCTGGAATTACTTTGAGTTGGTTCTCAGCAAGTTCCCTGGGTACACAGCAGGACACCAGCCGAAAATGTCCCAGTTGTCACGCAGGAACTTGATGAGTGCATCTTCCTATTTGTCAGTCATCCCAGTTCCCACTACGACAAACTTTGTCGGATCTTTGGGATCTAGGATAACTTGTCTTGTATTTTCCGAGGCCTTGAAGCTATCTGTCGGCTTCTGACTTTCTTTTCCTGACGACATTTCCATCGGCAAAACTTACTTTGCTAGCTCCTTCAATTCCTCCTTCCGAACCACTTGTTCGGGGAGAGGGCATTTCCTTTCTCCAGCTCGTTCGCCAATTTGTAATCTCCAGTTATGGTAATTACTCCTCCGTTTGGCCCTGTCATCTTCAGCTTGTTATTGATATAACATGATCTTGCCATGAATTTGGCGAAAGACGGACGTCCGAGTATTGCGTGATAAACACTTTCGAACGACACCACCTCGAATGAGATTTTTTTCTGGTGGAAATGTTCTCTACTTCCAAAGGTTACATCTAGGGAAATTTCTCCTAGGGATTGTGCTTGCCTGCCAGGAACAATACTGTCGGATATATACCGATTAGGGTATATCCGGCATTGTCCTAAAGAGCCGGATTACCAGGGTGGCCTAATTGGTAATGGATCACAGTCTGTTAGGCGGCCCAGTAAGCTGACGCGCAGAAGCCGGATTCTAGGAGAACCCGGACCACGGCCCCCGTGGTGCGGCTTGGAGTAGAAGGTGGATTCCTGCCTTCCAAGTTAGAAGCTTAACATAGTATTCTAGGTTTCCTTTCTGTAAGCCCTAACCTGGCTATCTATATAAAGCCGGACGGGAGAGAAGAACGAGATAGACAACTAGCTAGAAGCCAACTCGCCGAGAAGTTGATCCTCGTCGAGTTAGCAAACCCTAACTCACATTGTACTCTGTATACTTCAGGCTTCAGTCCTGATTTAGTGAGATTGCAGGAGTAGGAACGCCGCCTAGTTGCGACGTAACGAACCTGGGTAAACTTCGGTGTCCCTCGTTGTCATAGTACCACGTCCCCCCCACGTCTTTACCCGTAGGCCTCATGGCACCCCCGTCTATGAACCCTACTACGATGTCTCGATAGTTGGAGCCCACCGTGGGGCTAGCGACGTCAGGCGTTATGTTTCGATCGGGAATACTCGGCGGAATCGACAGTACCATAACTTTCGGAAGCTTGGAATTTGACAACGATGTTGGGAGCTTCCTCGACAATGGATCGTACATGCCAGCACATAATCATCTGGTAAGTGCCTGCGTTTACCGATTGGATCTACAAACATCTTTATCGGATTAACTACAGAGGCAATAGGATTCTGTGGTGGAAGTAGATTTATCCCACCCGCCCTATACCTAGTTGAAGAAAACTATGATGCCGGATTTTGCTCGGATCGCCAATATCCTGCTCAAATTGCTGCCTCTTCGGAGATGCCTGCAATGAGATCGCACTTTATTGGTATGGTGCAAACCGAGATCGCCGAAAACACGGACGAAAACAATCCCGTGGAAAAGGGAGAAGAAAGCAACCCCACAGCAGACGTGGAAGATCCGACACCCGTTGATACAACGACGAACTCGGAAGCCGATTCCGTCCTAGCCGCCATTGAGGCGAGATTGGAATCAGAACCCGGATCTGACCAACTCGATTCCGAAGACGAAGATGAAGATTCTTTCGAAAGAAAGGTCAAATCTTTTCAAGAGGGATTCCATGAAGTGCTTATGGCAAAACCGGCTAAAAACACGGATGCCGAAAGTCAGGAAGACCCTCAAACACCTCCGCCAGATGAGGAAAGAGAGGACGGTGAAACCAGTCCGATTTACCCTGATGTCAAGGAATTGACATAAGAGGAACCTGGTAAAAAACCTCCATCTTCCAAGAAAAGACACAAAGCTGCCAAGAAACTCCAGTACAAACTCCGGAAGAAAAAACTGGTGGATCCCGCCAACGAAAACCTGGAAGTAGGAGGAGGAAGCGGAGTCAAGTCCGCGGAGAAGAAAACAAAGGAAATCCCTGTTCCACCAATGTCAGAACAGGACGAACAGGATTTACTCCAAACACCAGTGGGACCCCACAAACCCCCTGAAGTGTTGGAAGCCAGGAGACAAGCTCTCCAAAGGCAACATCAACATATATTCAGAACTCGGCAAAATCTCCTGCAAACCCATGCTGATATTAAGTTAAAGCAGGAAGAAATTGAGGAGTACGAGAGAAGGAATAGATCTGGCATAAACCTACAAGGTTACCCGGAATCGTAAGACCGGAAGTACTGCAGCCGAAGTAACGGGTCCAAAACCCTGCCTGGCAAAAGCAAGTAAACGACATCGATGCCAGGGAGAACCTATATACAAAACTGCAGCAGAAAACGCGGAAGCCGCATTCGCCATCCTCAATCATGATCTGTACTCCAATGACGAAAAACTCCAAGGGGTGTATGCTTTCTTAGGAAAAGCATTGCAACAAAAGCAGCGAGGGCAGGCAAGATCAGGGAAGTTGCATGACGACTCGGCCCTATGCAAAACAACCACATGCGCCGCTGGAGCGCCTGGACCTGGAGATTCAGGCAATTCAAAAGAGAAGAAAGGATATCCGAAAAAGGACAAGAAAATTCCCGATAACAAGGATGCAGCGTCAAGAACAAGATCCCATCCGCCGAAATGTGAAGTCAACCCCCGTGATCAGGAAGAACAGAACCGGAAGGACGGAAAAGCAATGCCGCCTCCGAGACGCCCTGCTGAAAAAGCCGAAGGAAACGATATTCCTCACAGGCGTGAGAGATCCCGTACCCCTCCTAGGAATAAGGAAAGACAGAGGAGCAGAACTCCACCTTACTTCAAAGGACATGATAACGGAGGAAACATGGATAATCCCGGAAAAGCGCACTCGCGCAACAATGGAAAAAGAAAGGAGCAGATCCCCTTCTATCCATTCAGCCGGTAGATATTCTGTACACGCTGATAGAGCTGAAAGAGATGATCTATACTTTGGACCTAAGTGTTTCACTGACAGGATCCGAAGGATAACTCCACATTCTGGCTTTGCCAAAGGTTGTCCAACATATCAAAAATATACCAGCAGCACAAACCCGGATACCTGGCTCTCAGACTATTATACAGCCGTCCAGATTAACAAAGGGACAGATTTAGAGGCGGTAAAATTCCTCCCCCTAATGTTAATGGATGGAGCCAGAGATTGGATTAATGGGCTTCCGTCAAGAATCGTAGATAGATGGGATGATGTGGCTAGAGTTTTTACTCAGCATTTTCGGGGAACTTACAAACGCCCCAACAGCATCAACCAGCTAAACCGCTGCACCCAGTTTGAAGATGAGCCATACGTGGACTTTATCTCAAGATGGACTACAATGAAGAACAGCTGTTCTGGAGTAAGTGACGTACAAGCAATGCATGCTTTCATCAATGGCTTAAAACCCGGCCTCGTACCATTCATGGTTGGTTCAAAGCAGCACAAAGATCTCGGATCTATGCTTACAGCCGCAAATGAGCATGTAGCGGCCGAAGATGACATCAGAGCGAGAGGTGGAAGTATCGACGCTTTCGATCAGGCCAAAAAGATGCCTCGTTCTGAGAAAAAAGCTACCCCGGAAACACAGCCAAAGCCCAAATAAGTTAACCTAGCCTTTGGAAAGGATAATGGGAGGAAATGGAAAGGAAGAAACACATAAACTATCTCCTACACAAAGGAAGAGTGGGAAAAGATTAAATCGGAGAACTGTGTCCACAATTCGCAATTAGGGAAACCCACCCATACTAACGCACAATGCCGGCTTAATAAGCATATGAAAGGCAGTGCAGGATCCGGGAACAAGGGGAAGAACTCCAAGAGGAAATTCTCCAAGCAAAAGCCAGAAGCTGAAAAAGAAGACAGTGAATCAGACACTGACGAAAAAATCCAGGAACATCAGCGAAAAGGCGAACCAAAGTTCCCGAGAGTCGATGGAGAATGCAATTTAACTTTCCTCGCAACTCCCTCTTCAAAGGTGGCAAAGAGAATACTTCGAGAAATAAACGCGGTTGTTCCACCAACCCCCAAATTCTTGAAGTACTCGAATACACCAATTACCTGGGATCAGTCTGATCATCCCGGAAATATCCCAGAACCCGACACACAAGCTATAATCGTAAGCCCTATTGTTCAAAACACTATGCTAAAAAGAGTCATGATGGATGGAGGATCCAGTATTAACATAATGTACCTGGATACACTGAAGCATCTACGAATCTCCGAGACCCAGCTCAATCATAGCAACATACGTTTCCACGGCATCGTTCCTGGCAGATAAGCACAATCCCTAGGAGAAATTTCCGTAGACGTAACCTTTGGAGAAAAAGAGCACTTCCGACAGGAAAAAATCTCTTTCGAGGTCGTGCCGTTTGAGGGTATATACCACGCAATTCTTGGACGTCCAGCTTTCGCCAATTCATGGCAAGATCAAGTTATATCTATAACAAGCTGAAGATGCCAGGGCCAAAAGGAGGAGTAATCACCATATCAGGAGACTTCAAATTGGCAAACGAGTTGGAAAAAGGAAACACCCTTTGCGCAGAAAAAGTGATAGCAAAGAAGGAATTCAAAGAGCTGGCAAAGGAAGTATCGCCGACAGGAAAAGAAAGCCGGAAGCCCGTAGATAGTTTCAAAGCTTCCGAGAATACAAGGCAGGTTATCCTAGACCCTAAAGATCTGACAAAATTTGTCGTAGTGGGAACTGGGATGACTGACAAATAGGAAAGCAAGCTCATCAAGTTCCTCCGTGAGAACTAGGATATTTTTGCCTGGTGTCCTGCGGACATGCCAAGTGTACCCAGGGAGCTTGCTGAGCATCAACTCAAGGTGATCCCAGGATCTAAACCCATCAAACAAGGTCTCCGTCGATTTGACGGAAGAATATGGAAGGCTATTGGCAAGGAAATTATCCGGCTATTAGCAGCTGACTTTATCCGGGAAGTTATACATACTGAATGGTCTGCGAACCCAATATTAGTCCCGAAGAAAGATAGTACTGTTCTTAGGATGTGTATAAATTACACCGGCCTGAACAAGTTGTGTCCAAAAGATAGGTTTGCGTTACCGCGAATCGATCAAATAATAGATGTCACTGCTGGCTCTGAGCTTTTATGCTTTTTGGATGCTTATTCCGGGTACCATCAAATACGTATGAGGGAAGAAGATCAAATCAAAACTTCCTTCATAACCCCGTATGGAACATACTATTACATAACCATGCCTTTTCGCCTGAAGAACGCATGTGCAACTTACCAGCGTTGCATGCAACGATGTTTGCATAGCCAGATTGGCAAAAACGTTCACGTTTACGTGGACGACATTGACGTCGTTTCCATGGAAAAAGACACACTCCTTGAATATTTGCGAGAAACCTTCGAAAATTTGCGCATTTACAAAATGAAGTTGAATCCATTAAAGTGTGTATTCGGGGTTCCCTCAGGAAAACTTCTGGGTTTTATTGTTTCTCACAGAGGAATAGAAGTAAACCCGGAAAATATCAAGGCAATCTTAAACATCACAAGGCCTACGTGCTTAAAAGATGTACAAAAATTGACGGGTTCTGCAGCCGCTGTCGGCAGGTTTATAAGCCGACTAGGAGACAAAGCTCTGCCATTGTACAAATTGTTAAAGAAATCCGACAAATTTGAGTGGACAGAAGAGGCGGACAAAGCATTAACCCAGCTAAAAGAAACTTTGATGAAAGCTCCGATTTTGGCATCACCAAAAGACGAAGAACCCATGTTACTGTATATCACAACAACAAACAGGGTTATAAGCGTTGTGATAGTTGTGGAAAGGCAGAAAGAAGAGCAAAGCATACCAGATCAACATCCGGTATATTATATAAGCGAAGTTTTCTCCGAGTCCAAACAAAGGTACCCACACTATCAAAAGCTAGCATATGGCGTATTTTTTGCATCTCGAAAACACCGCCACTATTTCCAAGGACATTCCATAACCGTGGTTTGTAAAGCACCACTAGGGGATATAATTAACAATGCGGACGCAACAGGCCGAGTGGCCAAATGGGGTATCGAGATGGCTGCGTTCGATATTAAGTACCAACCCAGGACGACAATTAAATCCCAGGCGTTGGCAGATTTCATCGCTGATTGGACAGATGCAATGGAAAACACACCAATGCCGGAGTCGGAATACTGGGTTATGCACTTTGATGGATCCAAGATGAAGGAAGACGCTGGAGCTGGTGTAGTGCTAAAATCCCCAAAGGGAGATACTATGGATTATGTATTACAAATACACTTCAACGCCAGCAATAATGTGGCAGAATACGAAGCTTTGCTTCATGGCTTGCAAATTGCAAAATAAATAGGCGTCAAGCGCATATTATGCTATGGCGATTCAGATTTGGTACAACATTAGCTCAACCAAACATGGGACACCAAAAGCCCCATCATGGCCGAATATCGGAGAACGGTGGACGAGTTTGCTATTTGCCTCCTGGGATTTGAAGTACTTCATGTCAAAAGGGAAGAAAATTGGAACGCGGATGCATTAGCCCGCATGGGCTCGGAAAGAGTGAAAACCCTACCACCAGGTGTGTTTGTCCAACATTTGCATAAACCATCGATAAAAGGTGGAGATTATGATTATCCTCTTGTGTCCGAGTCAATTGAAGTCCTGCTCGTTAACCCGGATTGGAAAATTCTATATTTAAACTTCTTAGTAGATCAGAAGTACCCGGATGGAGCAGACGAGGTCCTGCAAAGACAAATAAAACGTCGATGCAAAGGATACACGGTAATCAATGGTTGCCTGTATAAACGCAGCATTACCGGAATCTTTCAGCGATGTATTTCGCCAGAAGAAGGCCGAGAAATACTGCAAGAAATCCATGCAGGGGATTGCAGACATCATGCACAATCAAAAAGCATAGTTAAGAAAGCATTTCGTGCAGGGTTTTTCTGGCTAACAACCAAGACAGATGCCGAACACATAGTAAACACATGTGTCGGATGTCAGTATTATGCCAAGCAGACGAATATGCCAGACCAAGCACTCAAAACTATCCCTATCACATGGCCATTTGCGGTCTGGGGGCTAGATATGATGGGACCATTCAAAACTGCAAGAGGCGGACTCACACATCTACTCGTCGTAGTAGATAAGTATACCAAGTGGGTGGAGGCAAAACCCATAAAAAAAACTTGACGGTGTGACTGCCAGAAACTTCATCATTGACGTACTCATGAGATATGGTGTTCCACACAGTATAATCACCGACAACGGGACAAATTTCTCTATTGGAGAGTTGGCAAAATATCGCCGACAAACGGGAATACGCCTAGACCTTGCGTCCGTGGCTCACCCACAATCCAATGGGCAGGTTGAAAGAATGAATAGCTCAATCCTACAAGGAATACGCCGAAGACTCGAATCTCCTCTCCATAGAGCAGTTGGAGCATGGGTAGAGGAATTACCTTTCGTGCTTTGGAGTATTCGAACGACGCCAAATAAATCAACATGGCAAACCCCGTTTTTCTTAGTTTATGGCGCAGAAGCAATACTTCCAACGGACATGCTCCATGACAGCCCAAGAGTGCAGGCTTACGATGACTCAGATGCCGTCGATCTTTTAGAAGAAGAACGAGACCTTGTGCTTCAAAGATCCGCCATTTATCAGCATGGATTGAGACGCTACCATAGTCGGAAAATCAGGCATCGATCTTTCAAAGAAGGTGACCTAGTGCTAAGATTTGTGCAAGAAAGGAAGCACAAGTTAGCCCCAGTCTGGGAGGGACCATTTGTCATTAGCAAGTCTATGAAAAATGGATCTTATTATCTTATAGATATTCGAGACACGGAAGATGACCCCAAGCGTCTGAATCGCAAAAGAAAGAGAAAGATATATGTTGAGATAGGAGAGACAAAAAGGCCCTGGAGAATCCAGCAGTTACGTCCCTTCTACACTTAGTACAATTTCTATGTAAACACCTTTGAGATAATGAAATAAAGTTGTCGGAATTCATGCATTACTGTTTATCTGTTTTCATACAAAGCATAAGTCGCCTTATCTATTTCCCAATGATCTTTCAAAATACTCAATGTTAACCCGAATTGTGCATGCGTGCTCGGAGTTAAAAAACTGAATGATTTTCAGCCTGAGGAGGCTTAAGGAAACACAGATTGTGCCCGCGTGCCTGAGTTTCATACAAAATTCCTTACTTTTTTCTCTAAGTATTATCTGATTGTTTTTATGTTGGGTCACTGGAGCTAGTAAGTAAAAATGCCTTTAGTATGATCGATGTTTCCGAGTTTTGACTGATTGGTTGTACCCAGTCACTTGGCATGAAGATTAAGTACTATCGAGCCATTTCAAACACTAAGGACAGTTAAGACATATAAACCAGAGAACTTAGAAGATAAAGGAGTGAAAACCCAGAAAACTTGCAAAGACTTAATAATTAACTGCAAAAGCGGAGTACTTGTTTATACAAAGGAATAGAAAGCATTACAGTAAGGTTTACATTGTAAGAACATTAATGCTTCTATTTTTTCCCATCTCCTACTCATGACCAGGCAGCTTCTTCAGGCATCCGACTCTTCCTCGCTACTGGATTCCTCTGGAGTTGCCGGAATTGCCTCCTCGGGGTAGAAGATGGAGATGTTCACCATAGTGACGATCTTGGTGGCGTGACCTTTGATTTCATCAAAGATGTTGGCCCGTTGAGCATTTGTGTATCCTTGCGGGATGTTGGACGCCACACGCCAAGATTTGGCAGTAGGATAGTGCATGCGCATGAGCCCAAGAGCCATGCGTGCACCACCGCGAACCGCAGAATGGAGCAGGGACTCCTTGCGATTCGCCACCTCCACGATAGCTTCCGGAAGTTTTTCAACTTCCGAGAGCTCCCCAGATTTCTCGGGAACGTACTTGTTGATAAGTAGCACTCCTGCGGCCTTAATCGCGGTGAATACCTTCCCGAAAGACCGGATTCTTTCAATCCGGGTAAACTGGGGGCTGCCTTCTGTTTCAATCAGCACACAAGTGTTAGAAAAAACAGGAGAAGAGAAAACAAGGAAAATCCGGTAAAAGGCAAAGTAACTTACCGAGAATCCGGTCCATCTCGGTGCCTTTTTCAAGGCGCTGGTTCAAGGCGTTCTCCAGATCCCGGATGGTGGCCTTATCCTTCTCGGCCTGGCTGGAGGCCTTAGATTCGGCAATGCCAACAGCTAGTTGGCTGGCCTCCAGGTCCTTCTGGAGCTTCACAGTTAGCTTATGAAGATCCAGGTTCTCGCGGCGGAGGTTTTCGGCGTTGCCGGCATCTTCAGCAATTTGTTTGGCTTTCACCAAAGAAGCTGAAAAGCAAGTAAAGGAAGAGTTAAAAACTCGGAAAACTATTTAGAAAAAATTCACAACTAAAAGCAGAGAAAGTTTTACATGCTGATTCGCTCAGCTGTTGCTGAGTGGATGCTAGTTCTGCCTCCTTATCCTCAAGAATCGAAAGAAGGGTTTTCACCTCCTTGTTCTTGATGGTAAGCCTGTTGAAAACTTCCATGTTTATGTTCTCAGGAGTTTGCTTAAACACGGAAAAGAGACAAATAATGTTTAAGTTAAAAACAAGCATAACAATGAAAAAAGCATTAAGACAAAAGCATGCATTTTTGACTTATTGCTTGGGGGCTAGAGATATTACCTGACTCGTCTTGGTCAGGTTTGCCAAGTTTTCATTGAATTCATTTGCATAGTCGGCAAAAAGAATCCCAACATGGCAAAGGCCGTCCTGGATGACCTGCCGAGGTGAAAACACGAAGTTATTACTTACAACAAGCCCGCCTTGCGGCCAAGGACGGATCAGAGGTGATGGAGCGAAGAACTTGGTAGCCCACGGACGAATGTATCCGTGTTCGTCAAACGGTTCTTCCTTTACCTTAATTTTTTTTGTCAAAAGTCGGAATGGGTTCCTCCTCAGTTGTATGAGAAGGGCCACCCGTTTCCGGCACCGCCCTTTCCCTCGCATCCGTCTCGGATGCAATGGGCTGGCTGGTCGGGAGGGGATATTCTTCCTCCCTTGCAGATTGGTTTTCTCCTCCTGGAGCAGCTGGGGTATTAGGAGCTGCAGCAGGGGATGGATGCACCTCCTTGCCAGTAGATGCCTTATGTATCTTCAGCTTCTTTGGCTTAAGAGAAGTAGGAGCAAGGCTGAAAAGGAAACGAAGTGAAGGAAAATTCCGAGAAATCAGTTTTCCAAGAAAGTAAAATGACTCCTGTGACCAAAAGCAGAGAAAAACGGAAACCCTGATGATTACCTGGAAGTAGCGACGGGAATTCCGTCAAGTTCCACCACCGCTTCAGCAATTGATGACTTCTTGCGTTTCCGACCACCAAAAAACTTGGCACACATTGCGTCCAGTTCGGCGTCAGTTGCAAGATCTTTGTCGTTAAGGTCGGCAAACTATGGAAAAAGGAAAATATCCGACTAAGTCAGGAAATCTTAGAAAAATAAAAGTCCGAGAAATTCCCCAAAGAAGAAAAAGTATTACCTTTGGGACGGTGTTGCCTTCATGGTACATCTCTCGGCTTTCTTCATATTGGTCGTGTGTGGCGACCAAATGATTAACCCGCTTTTTGAAGTCCCTCTTCGAGAATGCCTTGTCCGTCCCCCTCATGGTATCTTCCTCGGGCCTTTGTATTCACACAGAAGCCGAGTTCGATACACCAGAGGCTGGATACGTCCTCTGAACCAACACAAGATAGTGTTGGTTCCAGTAAGAGGAGGTTTGGAGGAGACGAGTTTCGCGATGCGCCGTTTGATTTTCATCAAATCATTCGGCAGGGTTTGAACTGCGTTCTCTGCCCAACTATCTTGGGGAGTGGCAGCACAGTTGGTAAAAGGTGGAATTTCCGTTTCCTTTCGAGGAAACGGGATGTCTTGGTGGTAGAAAAAGGAACCTGTCCAGAATTTGACGGATTCCGGTGTTTTGATCTTGGGGAACCAATCCTCCCTGAATCTACGCAGGGTGAAGGATATGGTCCCGCAAGTCGAGAGTGCGCCCTCTGAGGGGTTTCGCTTAACCCCGAAGCAATACTGCCAGAAATCTAGCCTAGGTGTTAATCCTAGATACCCTTCAAAGAGGGCCTGGAACCGGGCTAAATATAGAATAGAGTTTGGTGGCAGGTTGTGGGGTTGGATGTTATAGTGCTGGAGAACTTGGAGGAAGAAGACAGAAGGCGGAATTCCCATACCTCGAGAAATGTGCGAGGTCAGAAGAACCCGTTCCCCGGCTCTGGGCGAGGGCTCGGAGTCATCCTCCTTGTGCCGCCCTACTTCCCCTTCACGATCAGCCCCTCCTTCTCCATTGTCGGAAGAAGGGAAGGGGTGATGTTGCACCGGCTCCAATTGCCGGAGATCTCGCCCTCGTCTTCGGCTTTGGCGGCGACGGCTGCAGCGGCGAGCTCCTCCCCGACGAGGAGGATTTTCTCTTCCACCGTTTCGGGGACGAGTGGCGGAGGCGGCACAGAGGAAGAGGCGGCCAGGTTCTCAGCCGTGAGAGGAGGATCCTCGCCGGAAGCGTTCTCCGGTGCGTTGGCAGCGGCGTGGCTCGGGGAATCGAGCTGCGGGTCCATGGTGTTGATGATTTCGTCGATGTCGGCGGCGACCGAGTGCCCCTCTGCAGCGCTCGGTGATCCACCGGTGTCCATTTGCGGGCGGCACGGTGAGGGTCTCGAGTTTCCGACGAAGAAGTTCCGGGAACGGTGCCAGACGCGCACGGGCTCTGCTCTCGCTGGACGAACTTTGGCTCGGGGGCTATGGCGCTTGGGAGCTGGGAGGTGAAGTGAGAGCAGAAGAATCGCCGGAGGGCATAAAGGAGGCTATTTATAGCCGGAAAACCTTTGATATGCGTTTCAACGGCTCTTTGAACCGTTAGATCTTCAACGCGTGTCACTCGACGGAAAATCCGGGAAATGAGGTGGCGTGTGATTACTGCTATCTCCTCGATTCCCGCGAGAATCTGATAGAGATACGTTTCAGGGTTTCACATTTGGAACCTAAACGTCCCGGACGTCAGCATGATTTTATCGCTGACGTAGGAAGTTCCTTCTCCACAAAGGCTCATGGAAGAGAAATACGGATTTTCCTCAAAATCCGAGTTTCGTGTTAAATCATGATTTAAGAAAAACAAGAACCGAGACGAAGAGCCAGCATTTCTCGGAAATAATTCAAATTGACAAAAGACGACGAATTGATGTCTCAATCCTTCTCGGGGGCTACTGTCAGATATATACCGATTAGGGGTATATCCGGCATTGTCCTAAAGAGCCGGATTACCAGGGTGGCCTGATTGGTATTGGATCACAGTCCGTTAGGCGGCCCAGTAAGCTGACGCGCAGAAGCCGGATTCTAGGAGAACCCGGACCACGGCCCCCGTGGTGCGGCTTGGAGTAGAAGGCGGATTCCTGCCTTCCAAGTTAGAAGCTTACCGTAGTCTTCTAGGTTTCCTTTCTGTAAGCCCTAACCCGGCTATCTATATAAAGCCGGATGGGAGAGAAGAACGAGAGAGACAACTATCTAGAAGCCAACTCGCCGAGAAGTTGATCCTCGTCGAGTTAGCAAACCCTAACTCACATTGTACTCTGTATACTTCAGGCTTCAGCCCTGATTTAGTGAGATTGCAGGAGTAGGAACGCCGCCTAGTTGCGACGTACTGAACCTGGGTAAACTTCGGTGTCCCTGTTGTCATACTACCACATTCCCCCCACGTCTTTACCTGTAGGCCTCATGGCACCCCCGTCTATGAACCCTACTACGATGTCTCGACAAATACAATGAAACCGTATTGCTGTGCCTGAGTTGAGTCTCGGAAATATGTAGTTGTTTCAATGTACTCAGGTACATGATATTGATACTAGATCCTCCATCCATCAGCACTGTTTTGAGCCTAGTGTTTTGAACAATAGGGCTTACGACCAAAGCATGTGTTCCGGGTTCTGGGATGCTTCTGGGATGATCTGACTGATCCCAGGTAATTGGCGTATTTGAATGTTTCAAGTACTTTGGTGTTGGTGGAACAACCGCGTTGATTTCTCGAAGTGTCCTTTTTGCCTGCTTTGCTGAGGGAGTTGTCAGGAAAGTTAGGTTACATTCTCCTTCAACTCTCGGGAATTTTGGTTTGCATTTTCTCTGTTGGTCTTGGATCTTATAATCAGTGTCTGATTCACTTTCTTCTTTCTCAGCTTCTGGCTTTTGCTTGTTGAACTTCCTCTTGGAATTTTTTCCTTTATTCCCGGATCCTGCAGTGGCCTTCATATGCTTGTTGAGCCGGCACTGCGTATTTGTATGGGTGGGCTTCCCAAATTGCGAATGGTGGACATAGTTTTCTGACTTTATCTTTTCCCACTCTTCCGTAGAGTAGGAGATTGGTTCTGTGCTTCTTCCCTTCCATTTGCTGCCATTATCCTTTCCAAAGGTTGAGTTTACTTCTTTGGGTTTTTCCTGTGCCTCTGGAGTAGCCTTCTTTTCAGAACGTGGTGTCTTTTTGGCAAGAAAAAAAATAGCGTGCTATGAGAAATAGCGGCAACCTCCTCCAGATGCTATGCAAGATATAGCGTGATAATAGCGTGCTATATCAAAATAGCGTTTTGACAAAACTATCAAATATATCTAAAAAGAATTGAAGGATTTCAACAAAAATAAATGATGTAGTCTAAAAATGTCAGAACAATATATGTATAACCACATAAAAATTGTTCTCTAGTTGGTTAGATCCTAACATCAACAATACACGGGGCAATAACATAGCATAAATTACTTATTTATAATTATAAACCTAGCGATGTCACCTTGACGATTGTTTTTTATCGCCATGAAAAACATGAAGCGACTTTTTTCTTCTTCCTAAGGTGGAAAAGTCGGGCATTTGGCCCGTTAGGCTAGAAATGAAAAACATGAAGCACCTTTTTTCTTCTTCCTAAGATGGAAAAGTCGAGCATCTGAGCCGTTAGGCTAGAAAAATAATAGCGCGCTATAACGTTACACCGTTTTACCGTGATATAGCATGCTATTTCATGAATAGCGCAATAGCGAGTAAAAGTGTTAAAATTTAGCGTGGACCCTCCAGATATGCTATATCGTGTTATTAGCGCCAAAATAGCGTGCTATTTTTTTCCATGCTTTTTGGCCTGTGACAAAGCATCGATATTTCCACCTCTTGCCGTGATATCATCTTCGGCCGCTGCATGCTCATTGGCGGTGGTAAGCATAGATCCTAGATCTTTGTGCTCTTTCGAACCAACCATGAACGGTACAAAGCCGGGTTCTAGGCAATTGATGAAAGCATGCATTGCTTGTACATCACTTACTCTAGAGCAACTATTCTTCATTACCGTCCACCTTGAGATAAAGTCGACATACGACTCGTCTTCAAATTGGACGCAACGGTTCAGCTGGTTTATGCTCTTAGGATGTTTGTACGTGCCCCGAAAGTGCTGAGTGAATACGTTCGCCATATCTTCCCAGCTGTCGACATTCCTTGATGGTAACCCATTAATCCAGTCTCTGGCTCCGTCTAATAACATAAGGGGAAGAAACTTCACAGCCTCCAAGTCTGTCCCTTTGTTAATTTGAATGGCAGTATAATAATCTGAGAGCCACGTATCCGGGTTTGTACTTCCGGTATACTTTTGATAAGTTGGACCAACTTTGGCAAAACCAGAATGTAGACTAATTCTTCGGAACCTGTCAGTGAAGCACTTAGGTCCAAAGTATAGATCGTCTCTTTCCGCCATATCGACGTGTGCGGAATATCTGCCGGCTACATGGACAGAAGGGGATCTGCTCCTTTCTGGCCCATTGTAGCGCGAGTGTGCTCTTCCGGGATTATCCCTATTTCGTCCATTGTCATGTCCTTTGGAATAAGGTGGAGTTATACTCCTTGTCCTTTCTTTGTTCCTAGGAGGAGTACGAGATCTCTCACGCCTGTGAGGATTATCGTATCTTACGGCTTTTTCAGCTGGGCGTCTCGGAGGCGGCATTATTTTTCCGTCTTTCCGGTTTTGTTCCTCCCGATCCTTGTGATCACGGGGATTATTTCCACCTTTCGGCAGATGGGATACCGTTCTTGACGCTTCATCCCTATTGTCCGGGACTTATTGTCCTTCTTAGGATCTCCCTTCTTTTCCTTAGAATCGCCTGCATCTCCAGGTTCGCCAGGTCCTGGTGCTCCAGCGGCGCATGTGGAAGTTTTGCATAGGGCCGAGTCATCATGCAACTTCCCTGATCTTGCCCGTCCTCACTGTTGCTGTTGTAATGCTTTTCCGAGGAAAGCATACACTCCCTGAAGTTTTTCGTCTTTTGAGTACAGATCATCATTAAGGATGGCGAACGCGGCTTCCGCGTTTTCAGCTGGGGATTTGTAGATGCGTTCGCCCTTAGCGCTTACGCTGTTAACCTGTCTTTGCTAGGAAGAGTTTTGCAATCGTTCTGTTGCTGGCAGCGCATCCGGCCTTGCAATTCCGGTTAATATCGTGGGTTTTATCCCGGACATATTCCGCCTTTCAAATTCTTCGATTTCCTCCTGCTTTGCTTTTATCGTAGCTTGGGCCTTGAGGAGGTTTTCTTGAGATCAGAATAGTTGTTGATGCTGCCGCATAAGGGCTTGCCTTTTGGCTTCCAGCACTTCCGGTGGTTCGTACGGTCCAACCGGGGTTTTGATCAGATCGATCTCGTCCTGCTCCGACATTTGGGGAACATGGATTTCTTTCTTTTTCTTCTCCACGGGTGTGACTCCGCTTCCTCCTCCTACTTCCAGGTTTTGATTAGCAGTATTTGCCAACTTTTTCTTTTGGAGTTTGTACTGGAGTTTCTTGGCAATCTTATTTTTCTTCTTGGAAGAAGGAGGATTTTTTCTAGGTTCTTCTTTTGTCAACTCCTTGACGTCGGGATAGGTGGGACTGGTTTCACCTTCCTCTCTTTCCTCATCTGGTGGAGGTGTTTTGGGGTCTTCATCTTCTTCAGCATCCGAGTTTTCAGTCGGTTTTGCCATAAGTACTTCATGGAAGCTCCCCTGCATAGATTTGACCTTTCTTTCGAAAGCGTGTTCATCTTTGTCTGTGGAATCTATGTTCTCAGATCCTGGTTCTGACTCTAATCTTGCTTCTATAGCGGCTAACACAGAGTCGGCTTCTGAGTTCATCGTTTCACTGACGGGTGTCGGATGTTCCACTTGTTCTGTGGGATTGTTGTTTTCTGCTTCTTCCACGGGATTAATTTCTTCCGTGTTATCCGCAACTTGAGATTGCACCATGCCGATAAAGTGTGATCTAATTGCAGGCATCTCTGAAGAGGCGGCAATTTCATTACAGTCTTGGCGATTTGAGCAGAATCCGGTATCGTAGTTTTCCTCAATAGAATATAGGGCGGGTCGGATAAATTTGCTTCCACCACAGAATCCCATAGCCTCTGCTGTTAATCCGATAAAAATATTTGCAGATCTAATCGGTAAAACGCAGGCACTTACCAGGTGATTCCGTGCTGGCATGTATGATCCATTGTCGAGGAAGCGCCCGACGTCGCCGTCGAAATCCAAACTTCCGACAGTTATCGAACTGCCGATTCCGCCGAGTATCCCTGATCGAAACGTAACTCATGACGCCGCTGGCCCCACAGTGGGCGCCCACTGTCGAGATATCGTAGTAATGATCATAGACGGGGGTGCCATGAGCCTACGGGTAGAGACGTGCGGGACGTGGTAGTACGACAATCGGGAACACCAGGTTTTACCCAGGTTCGGTACGACGCAACTAGGCGGCGTTCCTACTCCTTCAATCTCACTAAATCAGGGCTGAAGCCCAAAATATACAAAGTACAATGTGAGTACGGATTCGCTAACTCGGCGAGGATCAACTTCTCGGCGAGTTGGGTTCTAGCTAATTGTCTGTGTCTTTCATCTCTCCCGTTCGGCTTTATATAGATAACTGGGTTAGGGCTTACAGAAAGGAAACCTAGAAGACTACGGAAAGTATCTAACTTGGAAAGTAAGGAATCCGTCTTCTCCTCCAAGCCGCACCACTTTGGGTCATGGTCCGGGTTCTTCTAGAATCCGGCTTCCTGCACATCAGCTTACTCGGCCGCCCAATGGATTGTGATCCATTACCAACAGGCCACCCTGGTAATCCGGCTCTTTAGACCAATGACGGATATACCCCTAATCGGTATATATCCGACACTGTTTTTTCTAGACCTATGTGTGTGAAGCTCGTCGAAATCTCCTAACGCTCAACACTGAATCTAGAGAGGGGCTGCAACACTCCCGGTGTTCGTGAATGAAGACACGACATCTAGCGCGCCAAGTAGGAGTTGTTAGTGTTGCGGTCTGCTTCCTCTTCATCGACCGTGTCATCGAAGACAACAAGCATTGCCCATGTAGGTAGACGCAAGGCCAAGAGAATCGCAAACAAAATACGATGGTTGTCACCTATTGAAAGAGAATGGTGCCCACATATGCATTTTTGGTAATTAATGACAATCACTATGGACTAATATTTGCATTGACTTATACTTGTAGAGTGCATACATAGGAAATTCTTGACTCCATGTGTTGGATTCAAGATAATGAAGTGATGGCAAAGGTGTTATTCATGGGAATATCCAAAGATTGGTCATAAGAGAGTTGAGAATATTGCAAGCATGTCTTTAATAATAATATGGCGTCGACATTCATATTGCCCTAAAGACATCATCATTGTGAAAGAAGAAAATATACAAATTTGATCAAGGCTAAGTACAAATAGTGTATTCAAGTTGATCAACACACAAAGCTAAATAATGTTTCATGTGGTATCAAGTGATCTCGTGGTATGGTAAGTAATTTTCCATATAGCTTTTGTGAACTAACCCATGATATGTGTGAGTGGTATATCTATGCGGGGTTACTTATATTTTCATGGGCTTGCATCAAATGAAAGATTTCATATAGCTCATGGTTGATGACGTCAAGTGGCGGTCGTTATCAAGGTCATGAATGCAAGTTAAAGAGGAGAATCTCAATGATATAGTACGCTTGAAGCTTTCCATTCATTTGGAGATAATAGCCAAGTGAATATGTGCCTAAGAGAAGCTTTACCATAATGGTTTATGGGGGAGCAATTAACCATACCTCACCAAGTGGATGTTGGAGGTATGCCCTAGAGACAATAATATTCAGTTATTATTCTATGTCCAAATTCAGAATTAAGTTTATGTAATCATGATACAACCGCTATAGCAGAAAAGTGAGTTTTCAAAAGAAAATATTTGTGTGGGGGACGTGGGGATGACTCCCGAGTCCCTGAAATGAGCCTATCTGGTCTAAGGCCCAGCCTTGAAGCCCATTATGGTGGATGATGGCTGAGATTGGTAAACCCCAAGAGAAAGGTTGTGAAGAGTGCAACGGCAAGTTTTCCCTCAGAAAACAAACCAAGGTTGAATCGACCAGTAGGAGGACAAGCAATCTTTGAAGGTTGATGCAGCTGAGATGGTGATACATCCAAAACATATCTCCTTTTCCGAACACTTTTTTTTATTGTTTTCCTCTAAGCTTGTGAGTTTCGGATACCACAAACATGGACTAACGCTGTTTTTAGCAGAATTACCTTGGTGTCTCGTTTTTGTGCAGAAAAATCAACTTTCGGGAAATTGCCCAGAAAGACCCCATTGGTCCAAAAACACCATAAGACCCCGGGAGCCATAAGGGGGGAAAGAGAGGGGCCAGGAGGGGGCCACACAACCCCCTGGCGCCCCCCCATGGTCGCGCCGCCAGGTGGTGTGGGCCACCCCTGCACCCCCTCGGACTTCCCTTTCGACTACATATGCCCCGTAAGCTAAAAACCGAGGGGGGTTTGTCATATTCCACAGAAACACAACAGAGCGCTACCGCCACCTCGAAACTCGATTCGGGGATCAAAGTTCCTGTTTTGGCGCCCTGCTGGGACGGGGATTCGAAGGAGATCATCGCCATCGACACCGCCACCTCTTCTCCATCAACCATCCATGATTCCCCCGTCCATGTGTGAGTAGACACCGCTGTAGGCTGAGAGGTATGGAAGGAATTGTATGAGATCGATCATGTAATAATGTCAGATTGTTAGGGCATAGTGCCTAGTATCCATCGTTAGTGTTTTATACAGTTGTTGCAACTTGTTATGCTTAATGCTTGTCACTAGGGCCCGAGTGCCATGATCTCAGACCTGAACATGTTATTGTTTCATGAGTATAATTATGTTTCCTGGTCATATCTGCAAGGTGTTTACACATGTCATTGTCCGAAACCCGAGGCCCAAAGTGACAGAAATTGGGACAACCGGAGGGGATGGTTGTGATGTGAGGATCACGTGTGTTCATGGAGTGTTAATTCTTTGCTCCGGTGCTTTATTAAAAGGAGCACCTTAATTACCAGTAGTTTCCCTAGAGGCCGTGCTCCCACAGGCTGGTAGGACAAAAGATGTTGTGCAAGTTTCTCATTGCGAGCACGTATGACTATATTGGAACATATGCCTACGGTTTGCCTAGATGTTTGATGCTTATTATTATTATTTGCAATGCCCGTCTTAGATTATTACATGACCTATGTTATCCATGCAACGCCCATCCATCCATTCCCTCTATGCTACGGTACTTCCCATCCTGCTGTTTTCCGCGATTGCTACTGCTGTTACTATTTTACTACTGCTGCTATTTTATTTCTACTGCTGCTATAAAACTGTTACCACCGATAAATTGTTGCGAGCAAGTCTACTTTCAGGTGCAGCTGAATTGACAACTCAGTTATTAAGTCTAATAAATATTCTTTGGCTCCCCTTGTGTCGAATCAATAAATTTGGGTTTTACTTCCCTTGAAGACTGTTGTGATCCCCTATACTTCTGGGTCATTGATGACTCCCAAGTGCAGGTGATCAATTGTAGTACCTTTCGATAAATATTTGAGTGTCGAACCCACGAGGAGCTGAAGGTAAGCTATCTATTCTCTAAAGCCCTATAACCCTCTTATATGGCTGTTTATGCAAAGCAATAAGTTTGACTAAAAGGAACTAACTAAATAAAAGAAGTGACGTGGAGTGTGGTTTGTCTAGTAACTAGTGAAGCAAGTTTAAAATGCAAGTAATCCTAGAGCAAGTTTCTAAAGCAAGTTTCACAAGTAGCAAGCAGCAAATATCTCAAGTATCTCAAGGGAGAAAGTGTTCTAGCAATAGGTGTTTCGTTCGTGTGGTTGTCACAATTAGTGAAGCACATGTTTTAGTCTTAGTTGTTTCTTCTAGGAAGGAGCCATGAATAGGTATAGTCAAGTAAATGATCTACAACCCCTTATAATGGATCATGTGGCCAAGTAAATGACTGCACAAGATTGATTAAGACATAAAGTCCCACCATAGCCTTACGTTCTAAGGTCCCCTATATATATCCCCCAATAACTTAACTTTGTGGCTCGGTCTCAGGTTACTGTCACTCCTAAGTCACCACCACTCCAATATGATACCGGTGATCACCTTACATGCATTCCCCAACATATGCGTGCACTCATATATTGTACATAAAGACAATCATAGAAGATAACAAACTTGTATGCAACCAATCAACGAACTATTTCACCATTGCCAAGAATAATTCACTACTCAAACATAGACGGGGAGACACAATACATCAAGGGAATATAGTATTGCATCATACATCGTGTTTGCCAAGAGATTACAGTGGAGATGTAGCTGATCTTGCTGTAGATGTTGATGATGAACACGCCAGAGGGGGTGGAGCCCTCCGGGGGTGATCCCGGCGGCGTTTCCCCCCTCCGATCTTCTCCGGCTGCAGCCTTCTGTCTCTCTGTTTCGTGGTTTTTTCTCTCGGCACCACATCCTCCTCGAATAGGCTAGGGGACCCTTTATATAGTCGTTTTTAGGTCACGAGACACTCGGGAGAAGAAAGATCGACGTCATCGGAGCCACGGGGGCAAAAAAGGGGGCCTCTCACGCGGCCAAGGAATCTAGCCGCATGGAGGGTCCTCTTTGCCACCTGGTTGGCCTTTTGGCCCTCTACTTTGGACCATGGTCTTCGTCTCGAAAATTCTGAACCGTGCTCTTTGGCCTTGCCCTTTTTGGAGTCCCGAAGCTCCCGGAAAGTCTGAAACACTAAAAAGTACGTTTTCTGGAAAAACAGGGTTAGAACCAAAAGAAGGGGGATTGTTTAGAAAATCCCCCAAATCATTATAAAACATGAATATAAGTTGCTAATATGTAGGAAAAACAAGTAATAAAATGCAAAGTTCATGTATGCATTTTACATGCATCAGTCATCCGATGGCATGGCACACTACTGGTTCAGCAGCAACGTGGAACCTACACAACACAATCAAATCAGTTTGCCCAACGAAGCCGTGAGGTTGTCAATCTCACTGGTTTTGCTGAACAGAAACAATATCAAAGAAGTAGCAGTAGTATGAAATCAGTGTGAAAGCAGTGTGTGTATTATCAGTTTGAGAAAATGGACCGAGGTCCATAGTTCACTAGTGGTGTCTCTTCGTGAAAGATAAATAACATGTGTGGTGAACAAATTATAACTGGGCAATTGAAATAAATGAAGGCTGCACCGTAGTGCATATGCAAGATATAAAGATTACTATGTGATTCATGCGGGCATTACAACAAAATACATAGACCGTCATCCAACTGCAGCTATGTCTAATAATCCACCCTCCGAATATCATCCGAACAAACGTTGGGTATTAAGTTGAAGCAATAGATTATCGCAGTAAGCAAAGTGTGTAACAATGTAAACAAGGTAAACATCGTTTTTTTCTCCCTAATGGCAACAACACATCCTCCATCCGCCACGTTTCCGTCACTTGAGCACAGATGCAAAGGAGGCATGAACCCACTATCGAGCATAAATACTCCCTCTTGGAGTTATGATGACCCACAAGTATAGGGGATCGCAACAGTCTTCGAGGGAAGTAAAACCCAAATTTCTCGATTCGACACAAGGGGAGCAAAAGAATATTTGTGAGCCTTAACAAGTGAGTTGTCAATTCACCTGCACCCGAAAGTACTTTTGTTCATAGTGGTTTATAAGTAGTAACAGTTTTATAGTAGCAGCAGTAGTGAAATAATAGCAACAGTAGAATGAAAACAGCAGCAGTGGTGTTTGAAGTAAACAGCGGGATTAAATACTTTAGGCATAGGGATAGATGAACGGGCATTGCATGGATAATATAGTTCATATAATAATCAAGACATGGGTATTGCAGATAAATAAGATAAAGCATCCAAGCACTAAGTAACCATAGGCATGTGTTCCATAAATAGTCGTACGTGCTCGCAATGAGAACTTGCACAACATCTTTTGTCCTACAAGCCCATTTTTAGCAGGGCCTCAAGGGAACTACTGGTAATTAAGGTGTTCCTTTTAATAGAACACCGGAGCAAAGCATTAACACTCCGTGAACACATGGGATCCTCACATCACAGCCATCCATTCCGGTTGTCCCAATTTCTGTCACTTCGGGGCCTCGGGTTCCGGACAACGATATGTGTAAACAACTTGCAAGTATGAGCAAGAAACAATAATTATCTTCGTGATTCAATAACATGTTCAGATCTGAGATCATGACACTCAGGCCCAAAGTGACAAGCATTAAGCATAACAAGTTGCAACAATGTCAATAGCACTAATAGAGGATACTAGGCACTATGCCCTAACAATCACATCATTATTACATGAACGATCTCATCCAATCCCTACCATCCCCTTCAGCCTACAGCGGGGGAATTACTCACACATGGATGGGGGAAACATGGATGGTCAATGGAAAAGCGTTGGTGATGACAATGGCGATGATCTCCTCCAATTCCCCGTCCCGGCAAGGTGCCAGAACATGGACTTCTAATCCCCGAATCAAGGTTCGGGGTGGCGGCAGCGCTCTGTTGTGTTTCTGTGGAATATGACGAACCCCCTCGGGTTTTAGGGTTGAAGGCATTATGTAGTCCAAAGGGGAGCCCGAGGGGGTCTCTAGGTGGCCCACCACCAGGTGGCGCGGCCTGGGGGGCGCGCCAGGGGGTGGTGTGCCCCCCTCTGGCCCCTCTCCTGGCCCCCTTTTGGCTCCCGAGGTCTTCCCGTGTTTTAAGACCAATGGGGTCTTTTCTGGGCAATTTCCCGAAAGTTGATTTTTCTGCACAAAAATGAGACACCAAGGTAATTCTGCTGAAAACAACATTAGCCCGTGTTAGTTGCATTCAAAACACACATGTTTAGAGGAAAACAATAAGAAAAGTGTTCGGAAAAGGATATACATTTTCGACGTATCAACTCCCCCCAAGCTTAGCTTATTGCTTGTCCTCAAGCAATTCAGTGACAACTGAGTGTGATAAAAGACTTTTACGAACACATTTCTTTCATATGATGTAAATATACTCACTATATGATCAAATACTTAATTATGCTCATGATAAGATACATGCAAGATACTGTCACTTAATAGCTTTGCAAACTATGAAGAGATAACAACATATTAATAATAAACAACACGAGGCATAAAAATTTGCAAGATTGTATTATTCATAATAGGATCTGATAAAGTGGTATCTCGCTTTCCCTTAAGTGTGGCGCAAAACATAAATGCCAGGGCACCTCTGAAGTTCAAGGGAAGACTAGAAGTAAAGATATCAAAAGATACAAGTATCAAAGTTATACTACAATTAACCGTATTCTGGGACAAGCACATTACAATAAGAATAACAACCATTGCTCTCAAGAAGGTTCATAAAGTGAGAATGTGAAGACTCAACATAAAAGTAAAAGAAATGTCCTTCACAGAGGGAAGCATGGATCACTCATGTGTTAGATCTTTTATTATATTAAACAGAGGTATTGAAAACATTTTAAAGAGAGGTGTATGCTTATGTCAACGAATGGTAAACAGAAAATACAGTACGTCACAAGCCAACTGGATTCACAAGAGCGGCTTCCATATGAAGGACGCATATGGGTAGAAGGTCATCCTTGTTTCTCTTTTGTTTACACAATTATGCTTTGACTGATAAATCAGGGGCAAAAATAGTGAAGAGATTTTGTGTGTATTACTTTGGGGCTGGGTACCACACTGCCAGCTCTTCTATCAATTGGATAAGAGGATGAAGCCACTAGTCCAGGGTGTGAAATCCAATCAACAAGTGATATAAAGATTCTCTATTTACGTCCTCATGAGCTAAAACAGGGGCACAACATAATGAATAATTTTTAGTAGGTTTTAAAGGTAGCACATGAGCAATTTTCTTGGAGTGGCGGTTAAGTACCACATATAGGTAGGTATGGTGGACACATTTGGCAAACTTTGGTTTTTAGGAGTTGGATGCACGAGTAGAGTTCATAATCAGTACAGGTGAAGGCTAGCAATAGACAGGGAGCGACAATCAAGTGAGCAACAACTATCATAATAATGCTTGCGACAAAACAAAATTAACCGAGGCATAAAATTGATACTAGAACTCTGAGGCAAAATAAATCATCGAGGCTTATTGACTTTTTGTTTTCAGTCTTAGCATGCGTGAGCATGTGCCAAGTCGATTCAAATGAAACAGTCAGAGGAGGCTACCACAATGTCATACCCTTCTACGAATAGGACAATGCGAACAAATATTTATACGACAATTCATTTACTATTAATAAATAGGAACTAAACATGAGAGAGCAGGAACTATTAAGCAACATTAAATCACATATATCTTATATGAACAAACTAAGCATGCTCACATGGATGGGTATATGTACAAAAGTGAAAGCAAATAGAGTTCATACCAGCCTCTCACAACAGCTTGAATTGTCATAGATCGTCATTATTGCTCTTCACATGTGGCTTGAATAATATATAATGAAAACCAAGATCCAATGGAGACACAGACGACTGTTGATCTCTGCAGCAAACTTTACAAAACCAAAGAAGAACACCTAATATTTTTGGGTTTTTCAATTAAAACAATAACAGAAAGAAGCAAGCAAACAAAGCAAAATATTTTTGGATTTTTGAATACTAAACTGAAACAAGAGAAGAAGTAAACCAAATAAAGAAACTAAAGAAGCAAACAAAGAGAAACAACAGAAATATTTTTGGTCTTTTTGTGTTTTGGAAAACTAGATCACAACAATAAAACGAAGAGAAACGAAATAAAATGAAAATATGGATACACCAAGAACCGACCGAACATGGTATATAAATGAGTGTGATGTCGGTATACCTCCCCCCAAGCTTATGCTTTTGGCCTAAGTGGTGATCAATCATGGCGCAGGAAATATCCCCACTCGGGCGCCCAAGAGGAAGATGAAGCAGCGGGCGCATTGTCATAATCGGGGTGCTGGTATGGGATCCTCGTGGTGTCGTAGGGCTGGACGAAATCACCATCGTCCCCCTCGTTGGCATCCTCCCTGTCGGATATATACCGATTAGGGGTATATCCGGCATTGTCCTAAAGAGCCGGATTACTAGGCTGGCCTTTTGGTAATGGACCACAGTCCATTAGGCGGCCCAGTAAGCTGACGCGCAGAAGCCGGATTCTAGAAGAACCGGGGCCATGGCCCAAAGTGGTGCGGTTTGGAGTAGAAGGCGGATTCTTGCTTTCCAAGTTAGATACTTTCCGTAGTCTTCTAGGTTTCCTTTCTGTAAAGCCCTAAGCCGACTATTTATATAAAGCCGGACGTGAGAGAAGAAGAAGATACAGACAATTAGCTAGAAGCCAACTCGCCGAGAAGTTGATCCTCGCCGAGTCAGCGATACCCTACTCACGTTGTACTTTGTATACTTCAGGCTTCAACCCTGATTTAGTGAGATTGCAGGAGTAGGAACGCCGCCTAGTTGCACGTACCAAACCTGGGTAAAATTGGTGTTCCTGGTTGTCGTACTATCACGTCCCCCCACGTCTCTACCCGTAGACTCATGGCACCCCCGTCTATGAACTCTACTACGATGTCTCAACAGTTGGCGCCCACCGTGGGGCCACCGACGTCAGGCGTTATGTTTCGATCGGGGATACTCAGCGGAATCGGCAGTACCATAACTGTCGGAAGCATGGAATTCGACAACGACGTTGGGTGCTTCCTCGACAATGGATCGTACATGCCAGCACGGAATCATCTGGTAAGTGCCTGCGTTTTGCCGATTGGATCTGCAAACATCTTTATTGGATTATCTGCAGAAGCAATGGGATTCTGTGGTGGAATTAAATTTATCCCACCCACCCTATACCCAGTTGAAGAAAACTATGATACCGGATTTAGCTCAGATCGCCAAAACCCTGAATTTGCTGCCTCTTCGGAGATGCCTGCAATCAGTTCTCACTTCATTGGCATGGTGCAATCCAAGGTCGCTGAAAACACGGAAGTAACTAATCCCGTGGAAAAGGCAGAAAATAACAATCCCACAGAGCCAATGGAAGATCCGACACCCGCCAATGAAACGGTGAACTCGGAAGCCGACTCCGTACTAGCTGCCATAGAGGCAAGATTGGATTCGGAACCTAGATCCGAAGACATAGATTCAGAAGATGAAGATGAAGACGCTTTCGAAAGAAAGGTTAAATCTATGAAGGGGGCTTCCATGAAGTACTTATGGAAAAACCGAATGATAACTCGGATGCCAAAGACGACGAAGACCCCAGAACACCTCCACCAGATGAGGAAAGAGAGGATGGCGAAACCAGTCCCATCTACCCTGATGTCAAAGAATTGACAGAAGAAGAACCTGGCAAAAAGCCTCCCTCTTCCAAGAAGAAAAAGAAGACTGCCAAGAAACTCCAGTACAAACTCCAGAAGAAAAAGTTGGCAGATGATGCTAACCAAAACCTAGAAGCAGGAGGAGAAAGCGGAGTCACACTTGTGGAGAAGAAAAAGAAAGAAATCCCTGTTCCTGAATTGTCAGAAAAGGACGAGATCGATCTGATCAAAGCCCTGGTTAGACCTTACGAGCCATCGGAAGTGCTGGAAGCTAGAAGGCAAGCCATTATGCGGCAGCAGCAACAACTATTCCGATCGCAAGAAAATATCCTCAGAGCCCAAGCTACTGTTAAAGCTAAACAGGAGGATATTGAAGAATTCGAAAGACGGAATATGTAAACACGAGATTATCCGGAATCGCAAGGCCGGATGTACTGCCAGCAAAAGAACGGTTGCAAAACCCTTCCTAGCAACGACAGGTGGACAGCGTAAACGCTGAGGGCGAACGCATCTATAAGATCGCAGCCGAAAACGCGGAAGCCACATTTGCCATCCTTAATGATGATCTGTATTCCAAAGACGAAAAGCTGCAGGGAGTGTATGCTTTCCTGGGTAAAGCACTGCAACAGCAACAACGAGGTCATGCAAGACCAGGGAAGTTGCATGATGACTCGGCCCTATGCAAAAAATGCCACTTGCACCGTTGGAGCACCTGGACCTGGAGAACCTCGAGATTCAGGCGATTCTAAAGACAAGAAAGGAGATCCTAAGAAGGACAAGAAAATCCCGGACAATAGGGATGAAGCGTCCAGAATGGGATCCCATATGCCGAAAGGCGGAAATATACCCCGTGATCATAAAGATCGGGAGGAATAAGACCGGAAAGACGGAAAAATGATGCCACCTCTGAGACGCCCAGCTGAAAAAGCCGGAAGACATGAAAATCCTCACAGGCGTGAGAGATCCCGTACTCCTCCTAGGAATAAAGAAAGGCCAAGAAGTAGAACTCTGCCTCATTCGAAAGGACGCGATAACGGACGAAATAGGGAGAATCCTGGAAGAGCGCATTCGCGCAACAATGGGCCAGAAAGGAGCAGATCCCCTTCTGTCCATATAGCCGGCAGATATTCCGCACACGTCGATAAGGCGGAAAGAGATTATCTATACATTGAACCTAAGTGTTTTACTGACAGGATCCGAAGAATAACTCTACATTCTGGCTTTGCCAAAGTTGGTCCAACTTACCAAAAGTATACCGGAAGTACAAACCCGGATACATGGCTCTTAGATTACTATACTGCCGTTCAGATCAACAAAGGGACAGACCTGGAAGCAGTGAAATTTCTCCCCCTAATGTTGCTGGATGGAGCTAGAGATTGGATTAAAGGACTTCCATCAAGAACACTGGATAGCTGGGATTATATGGCTAGAGTATTCTCTCAGCACTTCCGGGGTACGTACAAACGCCCTAAGAGCATCAACCAGCTAAACCGCTCCGTCCAATTTGAAGACGAGTTGTATGTCGACTTTATATCAAGATGGACAGCAGTCAAAAACAGTTGCTCTGGAGTAAGTGATGTACAAGCAATGCATGCTTTCATCAATGGACTAAAACCCGGCCTCGTACCGTTCATGGTTGGTTCAAAGGAGCACAAAGATCTCGGATCTATGCTTACTACCGCCAATGAGCACGCAGCGGCCGAAGATGACATCAGAGCGAGAGGTGGAAATATTGATGCTTTGGTTTAGGCCAAAAAGATGCCTCGTTCTGAAAAGAAGACTACTCCGGAAGCGCAGACAAAACCCAAAGAAGTAAATTTAACCTTTGGAAAGGATACTGGCGGCAAATGGAAAGGAAGGAGCACAGAACCCATCTCATATTCTAAGGAAGAGTGGGAAACGATTAAGTCGAAAAACTGTGTCCACCATTCGCAATTTGGGAAGTCTACCCATACAAATGCACAGTGTCGCCTCAACAAGCATATGAAGGGCACTGCAGGATCCGGGAACAAAGGAAAGAACTTCAAGAGGAAATTCTCCAAGCAAAAGCCAGAAGCTGAAAAAGAAGACAGTGAATCGGACACTGATGAAAAAAATCCAGGAACAACAACAAAAAGGCAAACCAAAATTCCCGAGAGTTGATGGAGAATGCAACCTAACTTTCCTGGAAACTCCCTCAGCAAAACAGGCAAAGCAAACACTTCGAGAAATAAGCGCGGTTGTCCCACCAACGCCCAAATTCTTGAAGTATTCCAATACGCCAATCACCTGGGATCAGTCAGATCATCCCGGAAATATCCCAGAACCCGGCACACAAGCTCTAATTGTAAGCCCTATTGTTCAAAACACTAGGCTAAAGAGAGTGCTGATGGATGGAGGATCCAGTATCAATATTGTGTACCTGGATACACTGGAGCATCTGCGAATCTCCGAGACCCAGCTCAAACACAGCAACATATGTTTCCACGACATCGTTCCTGGCAGACAAGCACATTCCCTAGTAGAAATTTCCCTAGATGTAACCTTTGGAGAAAGAGAACATTTCCGAGAGAAAAAAATCTCATTCGAGGTGGTGCCGTTCGAAAGTGTATACCATGCAATACTCGGACGTCCAGCTTTCGCCAAATTCATGGCAAGATCATGTTATATTTATAACAAGCTTAAAATGCCAGGGCCAAAGGGAGGAGTAATCACCATATCGAGAGACTTCAAGTTGGCAAACGAGCTGGAAAAAGGAAACGCCCTTTGCGCCAAAAAAGTAATAGCAAAGGAAGAATTGAAAGAGCTGGCAAAGGAAGTATCAACGATGGAAATGCCGGCAGGAAAAGAAAGCCGGAAGCCAGCAGATAGTTTCAAAGCTTCCGAGAATACAAGACAGGTTATCCTAGACCCGAAAGATCCAACGAAGTTTGTCGTAGTGGGGACAGGGATGACCGACAAATAGGAAAGCGCGCTCATCGAGTTCATCCGTGAGAACAGGGATATTTTTGCCTGGTGTCCTGCGGACATGCCAGGAGTACCCAGGGAACTTGCTGAGCATCAATTGAAAGCAATTCCAGGTTCAAAACCCGTCAAACAAGGTCTCCGTCGTTTTTATGGAAGAAGACGGAAGGCTATAGGCAAGGAAATTATCCGGCTTTTAACATCTGATTTTATCCGGGAAGTTATACATACTGATTGGTCTGCAAACCCAGTATTAGTCCCGAAGAAAGACAGTATTGTTCTTAGGATGTGTATAGATTACACTGGGTTGAACAAATTGTGTCTAAAAGATAGGTTTGCGTTACCATGAATCGATCAAATAATAGATGCCACTGCTGGCTCTGAGCTTTTATGCTTTTTGGATGCTTATTTCGGGTACCATCAAATACGTATGAAGGAGGAAGATCATATTAGAACTTCCATCATAACCTCGTATGGAACATACTATTACATAACCATGCCTTTTGGCCTGAAGAACGCGGGTGCGAAATACGAGCGTTGCATGCAATGTTGCTTGCATAGTCAAATCGGCAAAAATGTCCATGTTTACGTGGATGACATTGCCGTAGTTTCCAAGGAAAAGGAAACACTCCTTGAAGATCTACGAGAAACCTTCAAAAAATTTCGCACTTACAAAATGAAGTTAAATCCATTAAAGTGCGTATTCGGGGTTTCCTCAGGAAAGCTTCTGGGTTTTATCGTTTCTCATATAGGAATAGAATTAAACGCGGAAAAGATCAAGGAAATCTTGAACATCACAAAGCCTACATGTTTAAAAGATGTACAAAGATTGACGGGTTCTGCAGCTGCAGTCAGCAGGTTTATAAGCCGGCTAGGAGATAAAGCTCTGCCATTATACAAACTGTTGAAGAAATCCGACAAATTTGAATGGACAGAAGAGGCGGACAAAGCATTAACCCAGCTGAAAGAAACCTTGACGAAAGCTCCGATTTTGGCATCCCCAAAAGACGAAGAACCCATTTTACTGTATCTTACAGCAACAAACAGGGTTATCAGCGCTGTGATAATTGTGGAAATGCGGAAGGATGAACAAAGTATACCTGATCAGCATCCAGTATACTATGTTAGCGAAGTTTTCTCCGAGTCAAAGCAAAGGTACCCACATTATCAAAAGCTGGCATATGTCATGTTTTTCGCATCTAGAAAACTCCGCCATTATTTCCAAGGACATTCCATAACAGTGGTAAGCAAAGCACCACTAGGGGATATCATTAACAATGCGGACGCAACAGGCCGAGTAGCCAAATGGGGCATTGATCTAGCTGCGTTCGACATTAAGTACCAACCCCGGACGGCAATTAAATCCCAGGCGTTGGCAGATTTTGTTGCTGATTGGACAGAAGCAATGAAGAACACACCAATGCCGGAGTCGGAATACTGGGCCATGCACTTTGACGGATCCAAGATGAAGGAAGGCGCTGGAGCTGGTGTAGTGCTAAAATCCCCAAAAGGTTACATTATGGAGTATGTATTACAGATACACTTCAACACCAGTAACAACGTGGCAGAATACAAAGCATTGCTTCATGGCTTGCATATTGCAAAATAAATAGGTGTCAAACGCATACTATGTTATGGTGACTTGGATTTGGTACAACATCAACTAAACCAAACATTGGACGCCAAAAGCCCCATCATGGCCGAATATCGGAGAACGGTGGACGAGTTTGCCATTTGCTTCCTTGGATTTGAAGTACTTCATATCAAAAGGGAAGAAAACTGGAACGCAGATGCATTAGCCCACATGGGGTCGGAAAGAGTGAGAACCCTACCACCTGGTGTGTTTGTCCTACACTTGCACGAACCATCAATCAAAGGTGGAGATGTTGATTATCCTCTTGTTTCCGAGTCAATTGAAGTTCTGCTCGTTAACCCGGATTGGACGATTCCATACTTAAACTTCTTAGTTGATCAGAAGTTCCCGGATGGAGCGAACGAGGTCTTGCAAAGGCAGATACATCGCCGATGCAAAGGATACACGGTAATCAATGGTTGCCTGTATAAGCGCAGCACTATCGGAATTTTTCAGCGATATATTTTGCCAAAGGAAGGACGCGAAATCTTGCAAGAAATCCACGTAGGAGATTGCGGACATCATGCTCAATCAAAAAACATAGTCAAAAAAGCATTCCGTGCAGGGTTTTTCTGGCTCACAGCCAAGACAGACGCTGAACACATAGTAAACACATGTGCCGGATGCCAGTATTATGCCAAGCAGACGAATATGCCAGCTCAAGAACTCAAAACTAGGCCTATAACATGGTCGTTCTCGGTCTGGGGGCTAGATCTGATGGGACCATTCAAAACTGCAGGAGGCGGACTTACGCATCTACTCGCTGTAGTGGATAAGTATACCAAGTGGGTGGAGGCGAAACCCATCAAGAAACTTGACGGTGTGACTGCCAGAAACTTCATCATTGACGTATTCATGAGATACGGCGTTCCACACAACATAATCACCGACAACGGGACACATTTCTCTATTGGAGAGTTGGCAAAATATTGCCGACAAACGGGAATACACCTAGATCTTGCATCTGTGGCCCACCCACAATCCAATTGGCAGGTTGAAAGAATGAATTGCTCAATATTGTAGGAAATACGCCCAAGACTCGAATCTCCTCTTCATAGAACAGCTGGAGCATGGGTAGAGGAATTGCCTTCCGTGCTTTGGAGTATTCAAACTACGCCAAATAGATCAACATGGAAAACCCTGTTTTTCTTGGTCTATGGCGCAGAAGCAATGCTTCCAACGGACATGCTCCATGATAGCCCAAGAGTGCAGGCTTACCATGACTCGGATGCTGAAAGCGCACGACATGATGCCGTCGATCTTTTAGAAGAAGAACCAGACCTTGTGCTTCAAAGATCCGCCATTTATCAGCAAGGATTATGACGCTACCATAGTCGGAAAATCAGGCATCGGTCTTTCAAAGAAGGTGACCTAGTGCTAAGATTGGTGCAAGAAAGGAAGCACAAGTTAGCCCCAATCTCGGAGGGACCATTTGTCATTAGCAAGGCTATGAAAAATGGATCTTATTATCTTGTAGATATTCGAGACACAATAGATTATCCCAAGCGTCCGAATCGCAAAAGAAAGAGGAAGATAGATGTCGAACTAGGAGAGACAAAAAGACCCTGGAGCATCCAGCATTTACGTCCCTTCTACACTTAGTTCAATTTCTATGTAGACATCTTTGAGATCATGAAATAAAGTTGTCGGAATTCATGCATTCCTGTTTTATCTGTTTTCATACAAAGCATAAGTCCGTCTTATCTATTTCCCAATGATATTTCAAAATACTCAATGTTAACCCGAATTGTGCCTGCGTGCTCGGAGTTATAAAACTGAATGCTTTTCGGACTAGGGAGGCTTAAGGAAACCCAGATTGTGTCTACGTGCCTGAGTTTCATACAATTTCAACATTCCTTACTTTTCTCTAAGTATTATTTGATTGTTTATGTGTTGGGTCACTGAAATTAGTAAGTAAAAATGCCTTAGTACAATCCATGTTTCCGAGTTTTGACTGATCGGTTATACCCAGTCACTTGGCGGGAAGATTAAGTACTATTGACCAATTTCAAACATTAAGGATAGTTAAAGCATATAAGCCAGAGAACTTAAAAGGCAAAGGAATTAAAACCCGGAAAACTTGCAAAGATTTATAAATTAAACTGCAAAAGCAGAGTACTTGTTTATACAAATGATAGATAGCATCACAATGAAAATTACATTGTAAGAATAGTAATGCTTCTATTTTTCCTATCTTCTACCCAGGACTCAAGAAGCTTCTTCGGGATCCGAGTCTTCATCCTCGCTGCTGGACTCCTTAGGAGTTGTAGGAATTTCCTCCTCGGGGTAGAAGGTGGAGATGCTCACCATGTTAGCTATCTTGGTGGCATGGCCTTTTACAGCGTCAAAGATGTTGGCCCGCTGCATGTCTATGTATTCTTGAGGGATACCTGATGCCACGCTCCAAGACTTGGCGGTGGTATAATGCATATGCATGAGCCCAAGGGCCATGCGCGCACCACCGCGAGCCATGGAGTGAAACCACGATTCCTTGCGGTTCGCCACCTCCACGATTTCCTCCGGAAGTTTACTGACTTCCGAGAACTCTCCCGCTTTGTCGGGGATGTACTTATTGATAAGTAACATACCCGCAGCTTTAAGCGCGGTGAAGACCTTCTCGAAATCCCGGATTCTTTTGATCCGGGTAAGTTGGGGGCTACCTTTTGTTTCAATCAACAAAACAAAATTACGAAAACAGAAGAAGGGAAAAAGGAAAAATCCGGTAAAAGTTAAAAAACTTATCGAGAATCCGATCCATCTCCGTGCCTTCCTCCAGGCGCTGGTTCAGGGCATTCTCTAGGTCCCTGATGGTGGCTTTGTCCTTCTCAGCCTGGTTGGAGGCCTTGGACTCGGCAATGCCGACATCCAGTTGGATGGCCTCCAGGTCCTTCTGGAGCTTCACATTGATCTTGTGAAGTTCCATGTTTTCCTTGCGGAGGTTCTCAGCATTGCCAGCATCTTCAGCAATTTGTTTGGCTTTCGCCAAAGAAGCTGAAAAGTAAGTAAAACAAAGATTTAAAACTCGGAAAAATACTTAGAAAAAAGTCTAAATATCATCATAGAGAGGAAAATTACCTGCTGATTCATCCAAATTTTGCTGAACGGAGGCCAGCTCCGAGTCCTTATCTTCAAGAATACTAAGAAGAGTTTTCACCTCCTTATTCTTGATAGTAAGCTTGCTGAAAATTTCTATGTTAATGTTTTCAGCAGTTTGCTGAAACACGGAAAAGAAGCCAAGAACTTAAGTCAAAAATCAAGCAAGGAAATGATGAATGCATTAAGTCAAAAAAGTATACTTTTGGTAAAATGCTTGGGGGCTAGAGATATTACCCGGCTCATCCGTTGAAGACTCGACAAGTTCTCGTTGAATTCCTTTGCATACTCGACAAAGAGAATTCCAACGTGGCAAAGGCCATCTTGGATAATCTGCCGAGGTGAAAACACGAAGTTATTCCTAACAATAAGTCCGCCTTGCGGCCAAGGACGGATTAAAGGAGCTGGATCAAAGAACTTTGTCGCCCATGGATGAATATATCCATGTTCGTCAAAATGTTCCTCTTGTTTTACCTTGAACTGCGGGTCATAGTTGGGGATTGGCTCCTCCTGAGGAACGCTAGAGGGACCCCCAACTTCCGGCTCCACCGCCCTTTCCCTCGCGTCCGTTTCCGGCTTAATGGGCTGGCTGGTCTGCAGGGTTTCCTCCTCCCTGGCAGCCAAGTTTTCCTCCACGACTGCGACCGGAGTGTCGGGAGCAGCAGCAGGAGAAGCCTGTGTCCCTCTCCGGGCAACAGACTTCAATTTCTTCCGGCCTTTTGGCTTCAATGTTGTGGGAGCCAATCTAGAAAGGAAAAATCCGAGAAGTTAGAATTCCGAGAAAGAAAAGAGTTCCTGCCACAAAAGCAGAGAAAAGGAAAGGCAAAACCCGGATGATTTACCTGGAAGTAGCGACGGGAATTCCGTCAAGGTCGATTATTTCCTGAGTAGTGGAAGGCTTCTTGCGCTTCCGTCCACCTGCGAAGTTGTCACGCATTGCGTCCAACTCGGCGTCAGTGGCCAGATCCTCCTCAGGAAGATCAACAATCTGTCAAAAAAGACAAAGTCTAGGTGAAGAGGAATATCCGAGAAAGGAGAAACGCAGAACCAAAGACCAAAATGAAGAACCATACCTTTGGAGCCGGGTTTGTTGCTGTGTACATCAGTCGGCTTTCCTCATATTGGACAGGTGTCGCGACCAACTGGTTGACGCGTTTCCTCAAATCTTTTGCCGTCAAAGATTTGTTCGATACCCTCATAGCATCTTCGGATCCCGTGCATTCACACATGAGTCGGGGACCACGATGGTCCAGGGGCTGGATCCGCCTTTCTAACCAGCATAGGACCGTGTCCATGCCGGTAAGTGGAGGTGACGCAGAAACAAGCTTGACGATGTGCCGTTTGATCCTTAACAGATGCGACGACAAGGTTTTGACTATGTCCACTGCCCTGTTATCCTGGGGAGTGGCAGCAGAGTTGGCGAAAGGTGGAATGCCTGTTTCCGTTCCAGGAAACGGGACATATTCGTGGTAAAAGAAGGAACTCGTCCAAAATTTGACGGATTCCGAGGTTTTGATTTTCGGAAATCAATCCTCCCTAAACCTACGCAAGGTGAAGGAGATGGTCCCGCAGGTGGGGAGAGCGCCCTCAGAGGGGTTGCGCTTCACCCCGAAGCAATACTGCCAGAAATCTAACCTAGGTTCTATTCCTAGATACCCTTCAAAGAGGGCCTAGAACCCGGCTAGATAAAGAATGGAGTTGGGAGGAAGGTTATGAGGTTGGATGTTGTAGTGGTTCAGGACTTGGAGGAAGAAGGCAGAAGGCGGAAATCCCATACCTCTACTAATGTGAGAGGTGAGGAGAACCCTTTCTCCGACTTTCGGCGATGGCTCGGATTCGTCCTCCTCGTAACGCCATTTGCCCTTCCGGATGAGCCCTTCCTTCTCCATTCTCAGAAGAAGGGATGGAACCACGTTGTAGTGGCTCCAATTCCCGGAGTTTTCCTCCGTGTCTTCTTCCGCTCTAGCGGCGCCCGTGGCGGAGAGCTCCTCGCCACTGCGAGCGAGTTTTTCTTCCGCTGGCTCGGTGGCGAGAGGCGGAGTTGGCGCGGCAGATGACGACTGCACGTTCTCGGCCGCGGGAAGAAGATCCCCGCGGGCCAAGTTGCCGGCGTTTCCCTCCGGCGCGCTCACGGTGGCGCGGCCGGGAGAATCCAGCTGCGGGTCTATGTCATTGATGATACTGTCGATGTCGAGGGCAACAGAGCTCTCCTCCGTAGCGCGGGGTGATTCTCCGGTGGTCATGTTTGGGCGGCGCGACGAGGATCCGGATCCTCCGATGGCGTTTCTCCGGGGAAGGTGCGGTCACACGAATTCTGCTCACTCTCACGAACTTGAGCTATGTGGGAATGGCGCAGGGGGCTCGAGGGATATGAGAGAGAGGAAGGTTAAACCGGAGGGACCGAGGCGGCTATTTATAGCCGGAAATGCGTTGAGATGCTGCAACGACTATTTTGGCCATTGGATCTTTGACGGGGTGATGATGGCTATCTCCTCGTTTCCCGCGAGAACCTGTCAGAGATACGTTTCAGGGTTTCGCACTAAACCCAAACTTCCATGATGTAAGCATGATTTCATCGTTGACGTCATGAAGTTCCATCTCCACAAAGGTTCGTGGAAGAAAAAAAGGCGGATTTTGACAAAATCTGAGTTTCACGTTAAGAATGATTTGGGAAAAGAAGAATCGAGACAATGCGCCAACATTTCTCGGAACAGAATGTGAATTGACGAAAGGTGGCAGGATGAAGTCTCAATCCTTTTTGGGGGCTACTGTCGGATATATACCGATTAGGGGTATATCCGGCATTGTCCTAAAGAGCCGGATTACTAGGGTGGCCTTTTGGTAATGGACCACAGTCCATTAGGCGGCCCAGTAAGCTGACGCGCAGAAGCCGGATTCTAGGAACACTGCCCAAAGTGGTGCGGTTTGGAGTAGAAGGCGGATTCTTGCTTTCCAAGTTAGATACTTTCCGTAGTCTTCTAGGTTTCCTTTCTGTAAAGCCCTAACCCGGCTATTTATATAAAGCTGGACGGGATAGAAGAAGAAGATACAGACAATTAGCTAGAAGCCAACTCGTCGAGAAGTTGATTCTCGCCGAGTCAGCAAAACCCTACTCACGTTGTACTTTGTATACTTCAGGCTTCTGCCCTGATTTTAGTGAGATTGCAGGAGTAGGAACGTCGCCTAGTTGCGATGTACCGAACCTGGGTAAAATTGGTGTTCCTGGTTGTCGTACTACCACGTCCCCCCACGTCACTACCCTTAGACTCGTGGCACCTCTATCTATGAACTATACTACAATGTGTCGACACTCCCCTTGCTGGGGGTAACGCGCAAGGTATGTATCCAGATCACTCTCAGAAAGCCTCCATCCTTGCCTGCTATTAAGATTAAACAAAAGAGGTGCAGGAAAAAGTAGTTCCCTAACAGTTTTAATAGTTCTCTACCCGGATCGTTTGGAGAAAGTTAATTCAAAAGATAAATTATTTAAGTGAGCATGGGTAGAAACAAACTTATGTTGAACCATGGAAACAAGATCAAGCCTTTCTATAGGAAACTGCAGGTCTAGATGGTACGGCTCCAAACCATGCAAAGCTAGCAAGCGCAAGGCAATAAGACCTTGTTGGGGGGATTATAACCCGGTAGGCCCATGAAGAGTAAAGCATGACTCGCCAGGCAGGAGGCCGGGCGAGGCCAGCTAACTTTCATCGTGGGCCGGGTTACACTGGTAGGCCGGCGAGCTTGTCGATAACCCGGCCTACACAAGGAAGGATCCAGAAGACCCGGAGGCGGTGCACGTCACGGAGTGCAAGACTTGGAGGACACGAAGAGCTAGAAGAGATAGAATAGGACTCTGAGTGCGGCTAGAACCCGGATGTCTTTATAAGCCGGCTCCTAGGTCATAGAGAGACAAGTAACAAAGTAACACAAGAAAAATAAGATAGACAAAATAGAGAGAGCTCTCAATCCGGAGTCATCCAAACCCGGCGATCGCCATTGGCGCACCATGTAACATGTTGTCATATAGTGATTTATAGCAGGATGTAGGGATCCTCCACCGAGGGGACCTGAACCTGGGTAAAAAATATCTTCTCCCTCGTAGAGCTAGACCAACTCCTGGACACCAGTTTCGCCTGGCCCTAAACTCAAAGTTACCCCATGGTAGCATATGCCGTGACAACCCCACGTCATTTGGCGCCCACCGTGGGGCCTGCGTCCAAGTGTGTCCTCATCAAGGGAGAAGCGTTGCGAGGGGTGAAGGGCCGAAAGCAGATTCGCCAGAAGAGCAAAAAAGAAACCCGGCCATGGAGAAACAAGACCGGGAGAGACAGTAATAGCAGATTGGCGTCATCATCATCAAAGTCATGTCAAGCGCGGCCGGTGGACAGATTCCGTATCGTTTGCAAGCTAGGTCTGATTGAATCGCATGCAGCCAGGATTAACTGAATCAGGAATATCAAGAAATTACAGGGTCATAGAGGGCCGACCAGATCGGATCCTATCCCGACAGTCCGAAGATTGGAAAGTTACGGCGGGTTCTACTCAAATCCGGACAGCGAGTTCTGTTTTTCCGCAAGCAGCACGAACAAGCATGTCGAGCTGGACGTGGCTGAGAGCCGTCCGGTTTTGCCTTTGCATGTGTACGTAATACGTATGGATGCAGCAAGAAAAAAAGAAAAGAAAGACAGTTCGAGAGAATCAAGTCACGTATGGATGGAAAAGGAAAAAAGCAAATCGAGTAGCACTAGCACTCAACACGGTTAAACAGTCCATGTGAGACACGGTCTCCAAGGCGATAGAAGAAAAGAAAAAAGAAGAAAAGAAGTACGCCGCCAGCCGGGTTACGAGCAGGATGAGATTGGCTTCGTGCTGGCGCACGAGTCCGAGTATATTTCCAGCCCGGTTAGCGTAAAGGTCAAGCCCAACAAAAAATTGGCAGCGGCCAGAGAGTTGCCGTTGAGCGCTACTCCTGTGTATTGTTGTTTGTTTGGGAAAAAGAAGAAAAGAAAGAGAATATGTGTGGTTGGTCTCATGACCGGCTTTAGATGGAATATCACGACCATCGACGACGACCTGGCCGATTGCCGGGTTAGCCAAAAATCGACGATCCAGCCACATGCCGGCTTCAGAAAATCTCGCAAGGAGCAAGGTTCAAGGATCAACGACCCGGCTGCGGGTCGGCTTCTCCCACAACACGATCGTCTACAGCAACGGTCCCCCACATAGCGTCATCAACGCAGGAAAACAAAATGAGCTAAGTTGCATTTATATTTAAAGTTCATATTTTATTTATTTATTCAGTCAGTTAAATATGTCTCCTTTTGAGTTAATCCCTAGAGCTAAATGTTCCGCTTATGAGGAAATTACAAAGATCATCCAAAAGATTGCAGGCCAATTTATCAAAGTCGGGTTATTTATCGCTCGCAAATGGATTTATCAAAGTCGGGTTATTTATCGCTCGCAATGGATTTATCAAAGTCGGGTTGTTTATCGCTCGCAATGGATTTATCAAAGTCGAGTTATTTATCGCTCGCAATGGATTTATCAAAGTCGAGTTATTTATTGCTCGCAATGGATTTCTTAAAAGTCGAGCTAACTATCCTTGCAAGTGGATTTATTAAAATCGAGCGATCGCTCGCATTGGATTTCTTAGAAGGTCAAGGGCATCAACATCAAGAACGTTCAAACAAAGCTAGTCATATAATTGTTTAAAACTTTTTCATAGTATTATTTGTTGTTGTTGGTTGTTGGGTTGAAGACATGGATCCTACCACTTAATGGACGCACGTGAAGATGTTCGGGTTACAAACACTGAACCACACGTGGAACCTATTGGAGGAAAATCTATGAAACATCTCCTAGTTTCAACGCTTTGCAATAAAAAATTGGATTGGCACAAGAGTGCTACGCAACTGTGATTAGCGTGCCGAAGAGCGCATCGCATCAGTATATGGGTCAATGGGGTAAATGTGCAGAGTTAAGCCATTACTTTCCAGAACATTGACCCGGTCTTGGGGGCTCTTGCTAAAATATCCTGTAGCTACAATCTCGAGACCCGGCCTCGATGCCACCAGTATAATTCTTGGTTATCTTACTATTGAGCTCGATGTGACTCGCACTTATATGGCCTGATTGCTAACCTGGAAATTCAATCAACCATGAAGCCCAAAGGGACTTGGTTCGACCCTGTTTTTTCAGAGAGGTTGCGACAGGGTATCCATGCGAAAGCCGGCTCATAGTTAAAGAAATCAAAAGGGTCATTTAAACCAAAGGATTTGCAGAACGACGGATCACGTTCATGAAAAAAGCAAATCCTCAGGGTGCATGTACACCATCAAGATAGATATTCAGAAGTTATTGATTTATTACAAGTCTATCATACTGTATAATGTTGTTTTATGCGCAAGGGAAATTTCTTGCAGGATTAATCTATAACCCGGCTGTAGAAGCCGGGTCATCAAGCTTGGTATCTAGAAAGTCATAAAAAGTTTCACGTTAAGAGCAGCAAGACCATGTGTTATTATCTCCAACGAAAGAGAGTAAAAGGAATTTCCTGCCTCGATGTGACGACGCTCGCGACTCAAAACAAAGGATATTATATAAGGTGTTACCAACATTTCAAGTGGATATGAAGGCATTACTCCAGCAAAGTTCCAGGTCCAGGAAAAAAAGAAAAGGCCGGGTGTTGTTTGTATTTGTGCGAATAAATCGAAGCTGCAATGAAGAAACAAGAAGCCAAATAACCTGATCGATGCAAGCAAGCTAGGGTGCAGATCATGTACAAAAAACAAGAGGTTAAAAAGCTGATCGTCAGTATCGGTGCATGCGAGTTCGTTGAAACTAGTTCAAGGTTCAAAAGGGAGAAACAGTTGCTGCCTGGTCACGTGAATGTGCATGCATGTAATCAAAGCATTGGACGTAAAAAAAACAGAGAGAGGAGAAAGGTAGAAGTAAAAGCCGGATGATAAAAGTACCAATACAAATCACAGGAGGTCATTACGTCTTCAATGAAGAAAAGAAAAGGAGTGGACTGCTTACGATTCAACCCAGCCGGGCTAGCTTGGCCTCGTGCCCAACACAGCCGGCTTTGTCCAGATTGCCCGGGTCCTCAGCAATTGTGTCCGTGGCCGGTTCGCCAACATTGCGATAATTGTTAGTTCTGTGACTCGCCGTATTTGTTCTATGACTCGCCGTATTTGAAGCTGAAAGACAAGAGTTTTGCAGACTGAGTCCCAGATTGTTGCAGGCGAATGAACGAATACTTGGAGTTACAAGAGTTGAAATATTATAAGGTGATACAAATATTGAAGAACAAGCTCCGAGCTGTTGCAGGCGTACACCTCGACGCTTGGGGGCTACAGTACTTTAAATTTTACGAGGTTATAAAAGGAAAAGCTTGAGTCCCAGGTGGCCGCAGGCACGCAACCCGGCACTTGGGGGCTACACAGTTTGAAGCTAAATTTTTTGAAGTGATAAGGAAGTCCCAGGTGGCTGCAGGCATGCAACCCGTCACTTGGGGGTTACAGTATTTGAAGTTCAGAATTTATCTTAGAAGTACAAGATGCAGAAGTCCCAGGTTGCTGCAGGCACACAACCTGGCACTTGGGGGCTATATGGTTCAGAGTGTTTATCTATCTATCACAAGCACCAAGTTATCGCGAGGTGATAAACTCGGAGCTTGGGGGGCTACAGGTTATATACACGAGAAAATTCAAAAATTCATATTCTTGAGAGCAAGTAAAACTGGAGGTATCTGCGCCGGGTCTTCAAAAGTCGGGTCTTGAAAGATATGTTCTTGAGATAAACCTGGAGGCATATGAACCCAGGAGGAAAGAAAAAACCGAGTTGTAAAATGGACCTCCAAAATGAGATGGCCCACCAAGTCTAACCCGGGTTATTTTCCCTTTATTCTTTTTATCTTATTTTCAGAGTTTAACCAGGATGATCGTGTTGGCAGCTACACCAAGGCATGAAAAGCAATGACAAAAACATCAAGTGGAGCAAGCCAAAACTCACATCCAAGTTAAACTTGGGGGCTAATGTTGGGGGGATTATAACCCGGTAGGCCCATGAAGAGTAAAGCATGACCCGCCAGGCAGGAGGCCGGGCGAGGCCAGCTAACTGTCATCGTGGGCCGGGTTACACTGGTAGGCCGGCGAGCTTGTCGATAACCCGGCCTACACAAGGAAGGATCCAGAAGACCCGGAGCCGGTGCACGTCACGGAGTGCAAGACTTGGAGGACACGAAGAGCTAGAAGAGATAGAATAGGACTCTGAGTACGGCTAGAACCCGGATGTCTTTATAAGCCGGCTCCTAGGTCATAGAGAGACAAGTAACAAAGTAACACAAGAAAAATAAGATAGACAAAATAGAGAGAGCTCTCAAGCCGGAGTCATCCAAACCCGGCGATCGCCATTGGCGCACCATGTAACATGTTGTCATATAGTGATTTATAGCAGGATGTAGGGATCCTCCACCGAGGGGACCTGAACCTGGGTAAAAAATATCTTCTCCCTCGTAGAGCTAGACCAACTCCTGGACACCAGTTTCGCCTGGCCCTAAACTCAAAGTTACCCCATGGTAGCATATGCCGTGACAACCCCACGTCACCAGTATTTCAGCAGTTGTCTTCCAAGCTTCCTCCAGGATCCTGCAAACAAGTAGAGAATTTTGTGCCCTCAACCTCACCAAGTGGTTGTCAAGCAGAAGGTGTGAGACTTCTAAATTGCAATGCAAACCTGAAAGTAAATGTGCAATAATTAAATCTACTACTAAATGCAAATGAGAAAATAAATATGCAATGGATTGTTTTTGTATTTTTGTGATGCAAGTGGTGATGGAGATAATGTAAATTCGAATTGGAGATGCAAGTAAAGTAAATTGCAAGTAAAGTAAATTGCAGCAAAGTAACTAGAGTGTTTTCTTATAATTAAAATAGGATCGGGGTTCATGGTTTCACACTTGCATTCTCTCAAATAAAGTGGTAGACGGTGGACATAAAGAATTACATGTGATATTATAATAACATGTTTAACATTGAGTACTTTCATATGGGCATCACGTCCTAGCATAGAGATCTCTACGGTCATATTGATCCCTCTTATACTCCACCAAGATGCGAAATAAATCATAACACCTCGATAATTAAGGAAAAACCAGGGTATAGCTTTAAGCAATGTGACATGAAGTTGAAGTAAGAACTTGCTAGATCTAGTAATGGATATTGATTAGTGTCACTTCAAATCCCCGGTAACAAGGTACTCCTTTTTATCCCTAGTGAGGTAACTAAGAAAGGTTTAACAAAACCTAAGTGGATCGCTGAACTTCTGTCACTTTCACAGCACTAGCCACCCCTCGTTACTCCAACTAATGCACCCATCACCCCACACACGCTCTCAAGAACTAGATTGATCAAAGCTAGCAAATAAGAACGGGGTACATAAGATACATCTACTCAAATAACTCAAGAGAAACAATTGCAATCTCAGATTCAATAACTCATAGAATAGATCCACCACATAGGAATTACAACAGTGCCCGTAATCATGTGAGGCAGCTCATACGGATCTAATTAGTGAAGCACATAGAGAGAGAGAGATACAAGTGCTACTTCCACAAACCCATAGCCCTGGGGTGAACTACTCCCTCTTCATGGAGATGTCGATGGAGATGACGTTGGAGGGGTAGGAGATCACACCGGCGGTGCCCCGCCGAAGTTTTCCCCCTCCAATCTGGAACTTCTGGTCTCAGTTTTGGTGTTTCGGTGTTTCGGCGGCGCTCCTAAGGGTACGGGGGACCCTTTTTATAGTCGATTTTAGGTCAAGACGGAGTCGGTAAGTCGAAGATGGAAGGAATTGGGGCCACAGGGGCCAAAAGGGGGCCTCTCACACGGCGAAGGAATCTGGCTGCGTGGAGGGTCCTCTTTTGGGCCTCCTTGCCCAATTCTCGTGGATCCTTCGCCCGCAAGTCCTCTACTTCCAAGAAAATGACCCCCGCAGATTTTTAGGTGATTTCGCGGAAGTTTGCCCCCCTAAAACGTCAAAAATATAGAAAACGGGGTTTCTGGCAGGCATGGTTAATTCCATAAAAGTTGGGGGGCTTTGTAATTTAACCCCAAAATACTATAAAACATTTAATTATACCCTTATATGATGCAATATGTAATAGAAAACCATGTGAAAATATGCAAAATTCATCTATGCATTTTACATGCATCAACATCCACAAGCTTAACCCATGCTCGTCCTCGAGTATGAAGGTGATAAAACTAAGATGGGTTTTGCATATTGAAACAATCATGGGATATCAAGTAGGATTATTCATGCTACATATAATAAAATGATTAATACTAGAAATGAGTAGCAATATACAATTCATGTTGTAAGAAATATCAAATATGCAAGCAAAGATGCTTCATGAAAGTTCACAAAGTGTATAATGAAATAAAAGCACTATGGACCAAATGCATACACAAAATGAAAAATAAAATCCTATATTGGTCAAAGAATAGCATAATGGAGAATAGAAAATATGGTGGACACTTTGGAGAAAATTGAGTAGAGGTAAAACATGATCAAGTCTTATTTAGCCTCTAAATTATTCAACTAAAATTACTAATTGAAATGTGGTATCCATTGATCTAGGACTCTCATTGCCCCTTTATCACTAGCATCTTAAAATTGTGAGTATTGAAGTAATGAGAATGACAAGGTGGTTGAAAGCCTCATGCCCCGTGAGTGTGAAAACCTACTCCATGATTACTCAACTTAAGATTCCTAATAAGCTTTGTACAATCATAATAAGTATTAATGACATCATAGAGAACCGCAAAGAGGTACCTCTTGCCCCATGACATGGAAACAAGCCCATGTTACAATGACAAGATGAACAAACGGAGTAGACTCATCATCCTTTTTATTTTCATTAACTATTATGCATAGCTTCTTATTTTATTATAGGATGTGTTGTAGAGTCACTCAAGCTGTAAGTAAATTTCCACCATGATAAAGCATGGCTTGGGTTAGCGGCCCAATGCGTTTCTCTAGTCATATAGATACTTACTCATCAAAACTTACTATTCCTCTATTTCATTTCGGCATGGCAGGAGTCCAAAAACAAAAGTACATGATATCAACCAAATGTAAAAAAAAATTGTGCAATGTTGAAAGCTTTCCGGTGATACATTTATAGCTAGCTCCCAACCACACACTTGTCAAACGCAAAACTTGTGGATCCCATTATTGGGTCATGTTTATTAGATGCATAAAAAGTAAAGTGTGCCTTCAAAAGTTCGTGAGAGTCCTATCCCAAGTTCAACCCATGACAATTAATAAAGTGAATATCTTAATTTAGAACATAAATAACACAATAACATGGTGAACATACTCGGAATAGCAATGAAGCTAATGGGAAGATATGGTGGACTCACTGGAAATACTTGGCTAAGGAGTGTTGGAAACAAGTTTTTACTTGTTGGAATCTTTAAATTCTTGGGCTAGCAAGAGGGAGATAGTTGACCAGCTACTATGCATGCATATGTCCATAGAACTACTCATTTCATGACAAACTAAATAAACCAGCAATTAACATCAAGGACATGAATAAGAGATAGCTCAAGACAACATTATTGCAAATGTCTACACATAAAAAGCCTATAAATCATGCAAACATATGTAGCTCTTCAAATCAACCATGGCATCCCTATTCCAAGTCATAATACTAGCATAAAATACATTCCAACCCCAAACTCCAGTAGCTCAATCTCATATAAAATGATGGTGGTGGTCTTATCAAAACAAAAATAAAAACAAAAAATAGACGCTTCAAGTCTCTACGATAAATGCTTTGCTTAGAAAAACAGAAAGTAGACGTGTGCTAACCAAAAGAGTGTAGCTCCAGTGGGGTGTTCATCACATCCCCAAGCTTATGTCTTTCACCATTCTTGGATGTCTTGAGGCGCAGCTCCTCTATTCCCTGTGAAAAAACTTCACAAAACATGTTTCTCCCATTCTTTTTCTGTGGGGTGAGATTAGCAAGGACAAACAAATCACATGCTTTCTGTGCAAAATTCCAAATCAAATGCTCCAGTAGATATACAATAAGGTTCATTATGTTGTATGTTCACTCTCTTGCTTGAAAGAATCATGGAAATTCGATTCCCAAGCCCAAAGAGTGAAACAAAAGAAGGCAGAATCTGTCCAGAAAAACAGCAGCAGAAAAGTGAACGTTTTTCCCTAAGCTAGACTCGTCAAAAAATTAAGCCAATTTTTTTGCTTACAGAGGACGGAAAGTTGCAGAACATACTAAAAAATTAGCTGAATCCGACATACCAATAAAAAACGTAAAATCATACGGTGAGCAGACTCGTGCTGAAACAGAAATTTCATGCACTAGGATAGCAACTTATAAGTCCAAATGGGTTTGACTTGACTCTTTATTGAAAACTCCAGAATTAAAACAAAAAAACTAATATCTTGAGACAGCAAGAGGAAACTAGGAAAATCCAAACAAAAACAACCGGGTTGCCTCCCGTAAAGCGTTTTCTTTATAGCCATATAGCTAGGCTTTACTTACTTGATAATCAAGAGGGATAAAGCTCATGAGGGAGCCTGTTCTTCAGCATGCCCCTCTTCCTTGGGAAGTGCTCCATGCTTTTATTATGAGGGAACTGAAACTTGACATTCCCTTCCTTGGAGTCTATGATTGCACCTGTAGTACGAAGAAAAGGTCTACCCAAAATAATAGGACTAGGGGATTTATCCCCCATATCCATAATAATGAAATCAACGGGTACGAAAGTCATGTGCAATTCAATCATAACATCTTTTACTTGTCCTACAGCATGTTTAGTAGAGTTATCAGCAAGGACAAATTCACTTGAGCACTTTTCTAAATTTTCTAGTTCTAGCAATTCATATAATTCTTTAGAGAGTACCGATACACTAGAACCTAGATCTAACATAGCATGGTGAATTTCTTTTCCAATGGAAACTAGAACCTTCGGGATCCATGCATACCCAAGCTTAGGAGGTATCATGGCCTCATTCTTGTACCTAGCAATTTTTTCTTGCAAGACAAGATTAGCAATATAAGATCCAAAGCCAGGTTGATTAATATTTATAGTGGGATCACTAGCAAATTTTTGTAGAGTAGCAATAAGTTTTTGCAAGCTACTTTTTTCTAAATCAAGCAATGGATCCTTAATTTTAGTAAGCATCATAATTTCCTCTACTTTACTCTCTAATTTAGCTAGCATGCTTGATTCATGAGGACTAATTTCATCTTTGCTAGCAAGATAAGACATATATGGAAGTAAATATTCAGGGTACTTCACTATTTCATTCAAAGTTTATTCTAAGCTAGTAGGTACATGCTCACTTGTATTCTCAGGAATATGATCAATATTTTCAATAATAGGAGCAGCAATAGTAATAGAATTCATTCCTACACTAGGTTGTGCTTGTGGCTTTCCTGCTGACATGCTTAATAGAGTTGCTTGATTATCAGCTAATTTTGACAATGCTTTATCTAAATTCGAAGATTGAAGTTGCAATCCTTTAATATCACTACTAATGGATGCAATAGACTTATTTAACTCATGTATCATAGCATTGTGACTAGCAACTTGTTCCATAAGCAATTTATTAGATTCAGAAATTTCACTAGAAGGCTTCCACTTATTTTCATTAGCATTAGGATATGGAACAAAATGTTTATTTGGCACATAAGGAGGTTTACTATAAGAATTGTAAGCATTACCAAAACCATTGCTACCATAATTCCTAACAAAATTAACATCCACACTTTCAGAATTACTACCAACTAGCTCCTGCAAAGGCACATTCTCCATATTTTGTTTATTAATAAAGGCAAGAATAGTGTCCATTTTAGAAGACAAATCATTGGTTTCTTCAATTGAGTTTATTTTCTTAGTGGGATTGGGTGCTCTTTCAGTATTCCATTGACTATAATTTTGCAATATGCTTTCTAATATGCTCTTAGCCTCTCCTACAGTTTTACTCATAAAGGCACCTCCAGCAGCAGAATCAAGTATATTTCTAGACATGTAGTTTAGACCATTATAAAAAGAGTGTAGTATGGTCCATTCATTTACTCCATGTGATGGGCACATTCTAATCATTAATTTAATTATATCCCATGCCATGGCTACATGTTCATTATCATTTTGCCTAAATGAGAGGATATTATTCCTATTTTGCAAAATTTTAACGGGAGGATAATATTTCTTAATGAAAGCTTCTTTTAAATCATCCCAAGAATTTATACTAGCTGTAGGTAGTGAAAGTAACAATTCTTTAGCCTTTCCTCTAAGTAAAAAAGGAAATAATTTCAGTTTTAAAACACTACTTTCCACATTTTTAAATTTTTGCATATCACATATTTCCATGAAATCATGAAGATGCATGGAGGCATTCTCCATAGCACTACCAACAAATTGCTCTCTAGTAATTAAATTCAATAAACTAGGACTTACTTCATAGCTTTCAGCTTGTATTTCAGGTGTAGTAATTGGCCTAGCAATGAATTGGTCATTGGGTGTATTTGTGTAGTCACTTAATTTAGTTCTATCACCCATTTTAACAGTTTTTATGTAGTTTTTAATTTTTTATGCAAAACTGAAAAGTAAAGTAACTAGGCAAATTCGAAATACTAAAATAAACTAGATAACTAAATGCAAAACTAAAATGCAAACTAAAATAAAATATGCAAGACAAAACAAAAACAAGAACAAGAACAAAACAAAAACAAAAACAAGACAAGAAACAAAACAATCTACTTGAAAGAAGGTGGAGATAGAAAGGACGGTACTCACGTAGGTGCAACCTCCCCAAGCTTAGGTGTTTGCACACCTTGTTGGTGATGAAGACTTCTTGTGAGCTCCCTTGGACAACTCCTTCACCTATGGCTCCCCGGCAACGGCGCCAGAAAAACGCTTGATGGCTAGGTTGAGACTCCAAGTGCAGAGTGTGTAGCTAGTGGCAAGCCTTCTTCCCCACGAGGGTGACTCGAGGGTTTATATCGAACTCTTGGGGAGCCAGTATTTCAGCAGTTGTCTTCCAAGCTTCCTCCAGGATCCTGCAAACAAGTAGAGAATTTTGTGCCCTCAACCTGACCAAGTGGTTGTCAAGCACAAGGTGTGAGACTTCTAAATTGCAATGCAAAACTGAAAGTAAATGTGCAATAATTAAATCTACTACTAAATGCAAATGAGAAAATAAATATGCAATGGATTGTTTTTGTATTTTTGTGATGCAAGTGGTGATGGAGATAATGTAAATTAGAATTGGAGATGCAAGTAAAGTAAAGTGCAAGTAAAGTAAATTGCAGCGAAGTAACTAGAGTGTTTTCTTATAATTAAAATAGGATCGGGGTTCATGGTTTCACACTTGCATTCTCTCAAATAAAGTGGTAGACAGTGGACATAAAGAATTACATGTGAGATTACAATAACATGTTTAACATTGAGTACTTTCATATGGGCATCACGTCCTAGCATAGAGATCTCTACGGTCATATTGATCCCTCTTATACTCAACCAAGATGCGAAATAAATCATAACACCTCGATAATTAAGGAAAAACCAGAGTATAGCTTTAAGCAATGTGACATGAAGTTGAAGTAAGAACTTGCTAGATCTAGTCATGGAGATTGATTAGTGTCACTTCAAATCCCCGGTAACAAGGTACTCCTTTTTATCCCTAGTGAGGTAACTAAGAAAGGTTTAACAAAACCTAAGTGGATCGCTGAACTTCTGTCACTTTCACAGCACTAGCCACCCCCCGTTACTCCAACTAATGCACCCATCACCCCACACACGCTCTCAAGAACTAGATTGATCAAAGCTAGCAAATAAGAACGGGGTACATAAGATACATCTACTCAAATAACTCAAGAGAAACAATTGCAATCTCAGATTCAATAACTCATAGAAAAAATCCACCACATAGGAATTACAACGGTGCCCGTAATCATGTGAGGCAGCTCATACGGATCTAATTAGTGAAGCACATAGAGAGAGAGATACAAGTGCTACTTCCACAAACCCATAGCCCTGGGGTGGACTACTCCCTCTTCATGGAGATGTCGATGGAGATGACGTTAGAGGGGTAGGATATCACACCGGCGGCGCCCCGCCGGAGTTTTTCCCCTCCAATCTGGAACTTCTGGTCTCTGTTTCGGTGCTTCGGTGTTTCGGCGGCGCTCCTCTCCGTAAGGGTACGGGGGACCCTTTTTATAGTCGGTTTTAGGTCAAGACGGAGTCGGTAAGTCGAAGATGGAAGGAATTGGGGCCACAGGGGCCAAAAGGGGGCCTCTCACGCGGCCAAGGAATCTGGCCGCGTGGAGGGTCCTCTTTTGGGCCTCCTTGCCCAATTCTCGTGGATCCTTCGCCCGCAAGTCTTCTCCTTCCAAGAAAATGACCCCCGCAGATTTTCAGGTAATTTCGCGGAAGTTTGCCCCCTGAAACGTCAAAAATATAGAAAACGGGGTTTCTGACAGGCAGGGTTAATTCCATAAAAGTTGGGAGACTTTGTCATTTAACCCCAAAATACTATAAAACATTGAATTATACCCTTATATGATGCAATATGTAATAGAAAACCATGTGAAAATATGCAAAATTCATCTATGCATTTTACATGCATCAGTGGGTCATCAAGACTATTTTCTGGCATTGTTGCCGCGGAGTGAAGTGCTATATGTAAGTGGAATTGGTAAGTGAAACTTCTACTGTGAGTGTTGTTTTTATTTCTTTCTACTGTTTTATTTCATTATGGAAAATACTTTTGGCCCTCTGTTTAGGGGTACTTCTACCACTACTGCTAGGGTAGTAGGTGACCCGTTATCTGCTAAATTAGATCCTTATAAAATACCTATGAAAATTGTTGGAAGTGTTATGGATAATGCTATTATGGTGATGGAACTGTCCATCCTGGTGATCATTTGCTCTTTATACATGAATTATGCGAGTTATTCATGTGTGGAGGTATTACAATGGATCAAGTTAAAAGGAAATTATTTTCTTTATTGCTGAAAGGAAGAGTTGTTGAATGGTTCAAATTACTGAAGAATGGTGAATCCATTGGTTGGGAGGAAATTGTTCCTCTCTTTTATTCTAAATTTATCCTCCAAGTGAGATACATAACGACCAGAATCAAATATATAGTTTCTGGCCTCATGATGGAGAGAGTATTGCCCAAGCGTGGGGTAGAATGAAGTTATTAATGCTCAAATGTTCCGTTCATGAGCTCCCGAGTAATATTGTTATCAATAATTTTTATGCAAGGCTTTCTCTTCTTGATAAGGATTTATTGGATGCTTCTTGTTCTGGATCATTCACACGTATGAAGGAAGAAGCTAAATGGGATCTTCTTGACCTTATTCAAGAAAACACTGAAGGATGGGAGAATGAGAAAGGTAGAAAGTCAGGTATAAATTATGATTATGTATGCATTAAAGCTTTTATGGGAACTGATGATTTCTATAATGTTAGTGGTGTTTGTGGTCTTGATTCTCAATCTTTGCAAACTGTCTTAAAGCTTTTGCCTCCTATCCTGCTATTCCTAAAAAGGAGTTGAGCAAGTACCATGCACCTTATAAAGATATTGTTCCTTCTAGTAATGTAGAAGTGCATGCTGTTAATCATCCTGTTCCTGAGCCTTATATTGAAAAAATGCATTTCCCTGCTAAGGTGAAAGAACACTCTATTGTAGCTAGTGTGGTTAATAAGAGCATCAAGAAATCTATTGAACCTGATGAACAAATAAGTGCTGAACCTATTGTAGCAATAGTAAAAGATCTTGTTTGTGGAAATGTAGAGGATGAACATATTATCTTTTGTGAGGATGCTTCTAATATTGTCTCACATCCTCATAGACCTAATAAAACTAGTGTTCTTGTGCTTTCTGTTAAGATTGGTGATCATTGATACTATGTTTTTTGTGACATTGGTGCAAGTTCTAGTGCTATTCCTTATGAGCTTTATAAAGAAATTATGCATGAAATTGGTTCTTGTGAGCTTGAAGATATTGATGTGGTTATTCAGCTTTCTAATAGAGAAACTGTCTTTCCGATTGGTATTGTTAGAAATGTGGAAGTTTTATGTGGTAAAACTAAATATCCCACTAATTTTCTAGTATTTGGTAAGGCTGCTAGTAAAAAATTTCCTATTATTTTTGGTAGACCTTTCTTGAACACTTGTGGTGCTATTATAGATTGTAAGAGGGAGAAGATATTGACAAAATTTGATGGAAAATCTTATGAGTTCAATTTCTCCAAATTTGCTAGAGCACCTTATGAATATAAATTGCCTGATGAGAATTTTAAAGTTGAACAACTTGCTTCTATTTCTCATTCTCCTAACAATGATTTGCAGCAATATATGGAGAACCATGAAAGTGAGGTCTTTATGGAACATAGAAATGAGATTGACGATATTTTTCTTCGTCAACCGGTGATACTGAAACATAATTTACCTGTGGAAGACTTAGGTACCACATTGACACCTAAGGAGGATCCTATTTTTTATTTAAAACCTTTGCCTGATGATCTAAAATATGCTTATATTGATGATAAGAAAATATATCCTGTTATTATTAGTGCTAAACTTTCTGGTGAGGAAGAAGAACGATTATTAGGAATTCTGAAGAAACACCGTGGAGCTATTGGATATACTCTTTATGATTTGAAGGGGATTTCTCCTACTATATGTCAGCATGCTATTAATATTGAACCTGATGCAAAGCCAGTAGTTGAACATCAATGCTATTTAATTCCTAAGATGAAGGAAGTGGTAAGAAATGAGGTATTAAAACTCCTTGATGCTGATATTATTTTTCCTATTGCTGATAGTAGATGGGTGAGCCATGTGCATTGTGTCCCAAACAAGGGAGGAATGACTGTTGTGCCTAATGAAAACAATGAGCTTATTCCACAAAGAGTAGTCGTTGGTTATAGAATGTGCATTGATTTTAGGAAGGTTAACAAGGTTACTAAAAAGGATCATTATCCTTTGCCTTTTATTGATCAAATGCTAGAGAGGTTGTGTAAGAAAACTCATTTTTGCTTTCTTGATGGTTATTCTGGGTTTTCTCAAATTGTTGTTAGGGCAAAAAATCAAGAGAAAACAACCTTTACTTGTCCTTATGGTACTTATGCTTAGAGACGTATGCCTTTTGGTTTGTGCAATGCTCCTGCTACATTTCAAAGATGCATGTCTGCTATTTTTCATGGTTTTTATGAAGAGAGTGTGGAAGTATTTGCTGTTATGGATGGCGACCGTTGCGGGAGGAAATCTTCTTATGTATGTTTGTTTTGTTCCCCCGCAACGGTGCCAGAAATTCTTTGCTTGCACTCGGTTATATGATGGCGCCAGGAAATCTTGCTACTGGCAATGGCGTGTTGGGAACCCCAAGAGGAGGGTGCGATGAGTACAGCGGTAAGAATTTCCCTCAGTTAAGAACCAAGGTTATCAATCCAGTAGGAGAAACAGGATCTTCGGAAGGTTGATGCCACTGACGATGGTGATAGCGCCTCACCGGTGTCCGCAACAACGCGGAACCTGCACATAACACAACCAAAATACTTTGTCCCAACTGTACAGTGAGGTTGTCAATCTCACCGGTCTTGATGAAAACAAATATTAGACGTATAGTGTGGAAAATGGTGTATGCTTGTAGTAAGTAAAGAAAGCAGGGAATTGTAGTGGTTTGTTTAGCAGTGTAGGAAAATGGACCGGGTTCATAGGTTCACTAGTGGTGTCTCTCCATAAAAGATAGCATGCTGGGTGAACAAATTACAGCTGGGCAATTGACAAATAGAGGTTGCACCGTAGTGCACATTGATGACATGATGACTACTATGATATTTAGTGCGGGCATTACAACAATATACATAGACTGTAATCCAACTGCATCTATGACTAATAATCCACCCTCAGGTTATCATCCGAACCCCCTTAGGTATTAAGTTGCAAGCAACAGATATTCGCATTAAGCAATGTGTGTAATGTAAGTAATGATTGTGCACGCGAGCACTCACACCGCTGTTTTCTCCCTAGTGGCAACAACACATCCTCCCCCGTCACGTTTCTGTCACTCGAGCACAGGCGAAAAGGAGGCATGAACCCACTATCGAGCATAAATACTCCCTCTTGGAGTCACTAACAACTACTTGGCCAGAGCAATCACTAGTAACGGAAAGCATGCAAGATCACAAATAACATATGCAATAAAGACTATAATCAACTTGGCATAAGTTCAATATTCATCGGATCCCAGCAAACACAGCACATAGAATTACATAAGAACAATCTCGATCATGTTAGGCAGCTCACGAGATCTAAACATTGAGGCATAGGAGGATAAGACAACCATCTAGCTACGGCTATGGACCCGTAGTCCAAGGATGAACTACTCACGCATCACTCCGGAGGCAGGCATGGTGATGAAGAAGCCTCCGGCGATGATTGATTGCAAACGTTGATTGTGTGTTGTAAACCCCAAGAGGAAGGTGTGCTGAGCAAGTGGCAAGAATTTCCCTCAGTTAAGAACCAAGGTTATCAATCCAGTGGGAGGAAGAGGATCTCCAGAAGGTTGATGCCACTGACGGTGGTGCTGGCGCTTCACTGGTGTCAGCAACAACGTGGAACCTGCACACAACACAACCAAAATAGTTTGTCCCAACGGTACAGTGAGGTTGTCAATCTCACCGGTCTTGCTAAAACAAAGATTAGACGTATAGTGTGGAAATGATGTATGCTTGCAGTAAGTAAAGAAAGCAGTAAATAGTTGTGGTTTGTTTAACTGTGTGGAAAAATGGACCGGGGTTCATAGGTTCACTAGTGGTGTCTCTCCATAAAAGATAGCATGCTGGGTGAACAAAATTACAGCTGGGCAATTGACAAATAGAGGTTGCACCGTAGTGCACAATATAACATGATGATTACTATGATATTTAGTGCGGGCATTACAACAATATACATAGACCAAAATCCATCTGCATCTATGACTAATAATCCACCCTCAGATTATCATACGAACCCCCTTAGGTATTAAGTTGCAAGCAACAGATAACTTCATTAAACAAAGTGTGTAATGTAAGCAATGATTATGCACACGGGCACTCTCACCGATGTTTTCTCCCTAATGTCAACAACACATCCCCCATTCACGTTTCTGTCACTCGAGCAAGGCAACAAGGAGGCATCAACCCACTATCGAGCATAAATACTCCCTCTTGGAGTAACTAGCAACTACTTGGCCAGAGCAACCACTAGCAACGGAAAGCATGCAAGATCACAAATAGCATATGCAAATAAAGACTATAATCAACTTGGCATAAGGTCAATATTCATCGGATCCCAGCAAACACAACACATAGAGTTACACAAGATCAATCTCGATCATGTTAGGTAGCTCACGAGATCTAAACATGGAGGCATATGAGGAGAAGTGATGGAGGGATGATAACCCGGTAGGCTAACGCCAAGGAGTAACTCGGCCCAAAGGACGCTGCGCAAGACCCGGCTTAGGATAAAGAAGCTTCTAGAAGGCCCAGGAACGAAGGCCTCGTAACCCAGATTGTGGGTTCCGGTAAGGAAGTTTAGGGTTTGTGAGCAGTGTCCGGGTAGGATTCAGAGTGCGCCTTGGAGAGTAAGTCAGGGGGTCCGGATGTTATATAAGCCGGTCCCTAGGTTAGGGTTAAAAAAGCTTTTACGTGAGCAAGAACACGATCGCCAGATCGAGAGATTTCGAGTATCCATTGTAACACCAGTATCGAGCTAATATATTAGATCGTAGACTCGGCGACTTGATTGCCGGCTACCAGATCGCATATCACCATGATTTCCCTTGAGCTAAACCCTCTCCCAAACACTCGAGTCGATTTTCCCCAAGATAAGTTACCCCCGGTAACGTCTGCCGTGATTATCCCACGACAGTTGGCGCCCACCGTGGGGCCTACGTCCAAGGGTGTTTACATCACGGGAGAAACTCGGGAGAACATGAAGAACCTCGTCGTCGGCGAGATCTACACCAACCCCGAAGGAGAGAAGATGGTGGATGATTTTGGCTGGGGGCCAGAGTCGGATCTGCTCGAATCCGGATCTGTCGTGACAATCGGCCGGATCAACGTCTTCATTGGCATGGTACGTACGTCCGGTTTAGCTCCTGACGATTTTGGATTTGATTCTGTGTCAGGGGAGGCCACCTGCGTTCAGTCCGATGGGGAGGAATCAGTCGGGACGATAGATCCGGCAGAAGAGCCCACCACGAAGAGGGAACAGCCGGAGGAGCCGGCATGGACCCCGCGTGGCCGGGTTATGAGAGAAGATGACACCGAGTCTATCCTGCACCTCCTGGAGGACCGGTACAAGGAAGACAACGATGATGAAGAAGAATACGAATCTGCGCCAAGCATTGTGCGCCAGGTCGCGGTTTACACGGCCTTCGCAACCAATCTTAATCAGGGGAACGTGACCGCGGCCGCTGTCGTAACAGCACAAGCATTGGCCCAGCAGCAAAATCCGATTGACGGAAACCCGGTCTTAACCCGGGTCGACGGAGAATCGGCATCAGTTACCAGCCATGCGGCGGATAGCGAGTTGCAGGCAAACATGTTCGGATATCTGGCAAACCGGACACCAGGGGCGGGTCCTTCAAATCCGCAACACCCGGCCCTGTTCAACAACAACCTGATCCTGGATCCCACCGTTCTAGCCACAGTCATAACCCCGGAAAACGCGGCGGAACCTGATCCTGGAACAACAGAGAAGGCAAGTGGAAGCAGAAAAACAAGGGGTAGTTGCGCGCCAGCGCGATCTAGATGCATTGGAGAACCGGCTCCGAGAAGAGACAACCAGGGTGCGTCAAAGGCACCAGACCAGATTACTAGCAACGGGTGGGGTTATAAACCCGGCCACACTATTCATCACACCTCAGGACCAACCGATTCCAGCGGCGAACCAAGGAACCGTACATCAACCCGCAACTGGAGGAGCACAACCAGTAAACACGCAGGCCGGGTTACCCATATTACAGACTGGAGTTACTACCGGCAATACATTACCACCACCACCACCATCGCGGTTTCGCACGCCAGCAGGTCATTACAACAACCCCATGGATAATGTGTATGTTGCAACGTTAGCATTGAATCAGATCCCCGTAAGAGAGTCACCCCATGCGGAGCAGACCCGACGGGCGATCGATTTATTGCATACGGCAGTGGCACAGCAAGTTAATTACCCAGACAACAGAAGTGGAATGCATGGGACACCGTATATCAGCCAGCAACGAGCCAATACCGGCAATATTCAGACAAGCTCAGCGCGACGGAGGGCAGAGCAGCAGCAAATGCCGCCTCCTCCCCGCGTTCAAGCAGTACCAGCGGCATCAGCAGCGCAAGCTATTGTGGATAGTTCCAGAGCGCGGAGAGCCGCGGTCGGGTCTGCGGTGCATGGACCAGCAGCAGTGCCGCATCAAGCCGCGCCCCGCGCAGGATCACACGTTTCTCGAGTAAGGCCGGTTCTGACTAATCTCGCTGGGCCTAAGTGTCTGTCGGATAACATCAGAGCTGAGCCTTACCGGGATAAATTCAAGGAACCGGGTAAAGTAGTGAATTATGAGCCGACTATGGATCCGGAAACATGGTTGAGCAGCTATGAGATGGCAATGTCGATTCGCAACGCAACTGAAAATCTTCAAGCCAAGTTCATGTACTTAATGATGTCAGAAGGAGCAGCAAAGTTATGGTTCAATAATCTACCGGAGGGATCCATCAAGTCATGGGAGGAGTTGAAAACTGCGTTTATCAAGCACTTTCATGGGACGTGCAGAAAGCTATTTACTATTGATGACCTAGAGCGGTGTGTCCAGAAGAAGGGAGAGTCGGCGCGCAGTTGGGTGCGCCGAGTCATGGAGATACTTCACTCGTCTACAGATATTCAGCCCAAGGATGCGTTACAAGCGATGGCAAATACGTGCAAGTACATACCTTTAGTGCAAAAGTTAACTCGCATGAAATCTAGTCGAAATGCTTCAGAGGTTACGGTGGGAGAACTAATGGACGCATGCAACAAGCACGCTGCAACAGATACTACAGAAGAGGACGTCGATGACAAGAAAGCAAAAGCAAACACAAGCAACAATGGAAGAACCGGCAATGGATCAACGCCGGGTAACAATGGAGGTAACAATGGGAACAACCAGAATAAGCGCCCGTTTGAGGGAAGCTCCGAGTTTGTCGCTAGCACAGAAGCCGGGTCTTCAAGACCCAGGGAAGAAGGAAACTTCAATGGAGGAAACCAGAACGGAGGAAATTATCAAGGACCGCCAAGGCCGGGTAACAATTGGGATATCTTCAGGATGGCGTGCCCAAAGCACAGCAGAAACGGTAGGCCAGCTAACCACTCATTGGAGCAATGTGCAGACCTACAGAGATGGAAGAACGAGGAAATAAACAAGGCTATGCGAGGTGCAGGTCGGGGAGGAGGACCGGGTCCGGGTGGAAACCAGGGCCACGGCCCACCCCCAGCCGGCAACCCGGCAGGCGGAAATCCGGGTAATAACCAGGGGGGAGCCGGAGGTTTCTAGGCTAACCCCAAGCAATTGGGACAATACCACGTACATACTACAGGAATTTCCAACAAGGATAAAAAGATACTGAAAAAGGCGGTAAACTCAGTTGCCTCGGCCGTTCCGAGATACCTGAGATGGTTAGAGCAGGACGTAACATGGAGCAGAAGGGATCACCCGGAAAGGATAGAACACCCGGGAGTCTTAGCATTGGTGGTTGCGCCGCAGGTTAATGGTTCTGAGTTGAAAAAGGTCTTAATGGACGGCGGTAGTAGCATCAACATCTTATATTGGAAAACCTTTCTACGCATGGGTCTCAAGGAGTCCCAGCTACAGAAGAGTTCGACAGTTTTTCACGGGATAGTACCGGGTCACTCAGCGTGCCCCGAGGGAAAAATCACACTGGAGGTAGCTTTTGGAGAATCGAAGGACAATTTCCGGGTTGAGTGGCTCACTTTCGAGGTGGTCAAGTTGCGCAGCCCTTATCACGCGCTATTCGGAAGGCCGGCTTACGCTAAGTTCATGGCCAGGCCATGTTATGTGTATCTACAGCTAAAAATCCCGGGTCCAAAGCAGACCATCACCATACATGGGAACCGGGATATAGCGGCTGAGTGCGATGAAGGAGATGCGGCAATGGCTGAACAAGCCTGCAGAAAAGAGGAACTCAAGTATTACCGGTCTCAAGTAGACCCGGATGACAGAACAGCGTTAAAAAGGCCGAATACTGAAGATGAGAGGGCGAAGTTCAAGGCAGCGCAGGACACCAAGATGGTGGCTTTTGTCGAGGGTGATCCCTCCAAGCAATTTGCTATAGGATCTAACTTGGACAGCGAGCAGGAGAAAGCACTTGTGGAGTTCATTCGTTCGAATCAGGATGTGTTCGCCTGGACGCCCAGCGACATGCCGGGTATCCCTACAGAACTGGCAGAGGACAGTTTGCACGTTGATCCCAAGTCCAGGCCTGTGAAGCAGGGCCTGAGAAAAATGAATGAAGAAAGAAGGAAGGCTATAGGAGAAGAAATCGCACGGCTGCTTACAGCCGGCTTTATCATGGAAGTATTTCACCCGGACTGGTTAGCAAACCCGGTTCTCGTGATGAAAAAGACCAATGAGTGGAGAATGTGCATCGATTATACAAGTCTCAACAAGCATTGCCCAAAGGATCCGTTTGCACTACCAAGGATAGATCAGATCATAGACGCAGTAGCTGGAAGTGACCTATTATGTTTCCTGGACGCATATTCCGGGTATCATCAGATCAAGCTCAAGAAGGAAGATTGGGAGAAAACATCGTTCATAACCCCTTTTGGGGCCTTCTGTTACAAGACCATGACATTTGGATTGAAGAACGCTGGCGCAACCTATCAACGGTGTATTCAGAAGTGCTTTGAGGACCAAATTGGACGCAACGTTCACGCATACGTGGATGATGTGGTGATCAAGACCAGGAAAGCGGAGACATTTATTGATGATCTAAAGGAAACGTTCAAGAAAATGAGAAGGTACCAGATGAAACTTAACCCAACAAAGTGTGTCTTTGGAGTCCCAGCCAGGAAATTACTCGGCTTTATCGTTTCTGAGAGAGGAATTGAGGCAAACCCGGAAAAAATCAAAGCTATCCAAAGTCTGAAAAAGCCGGAAAATTTGAAGCATGTTCAGAAGCTCACAGTTTGCATAGCAGCGCTCAGCCGGTTCATATCCAGACTCGGAGAGAAGGCAATACCCTTGTACCGGCTCTTGAAGAAGTCTGATAAATTCGTATGGGATCAAGAGGCGGACGAGGCGTTCGAAGCACTAAAGAAGCAGTTATCTGTCGCACCCGGACTTCTAAAGGATACTCGCCGTTCCGTTGAACAGTAGTAGATTGGATTACGGGGCTTACCGGCACCCGCGTCCTCTTACGAGTAGGCCCACACACGTATGTGTGACAACCAACCCCTATCTGTTCAGCGTCGACGTAAACTATCCCATAGAAATCAGGATACTACCATTGACGTACTTCATAGCATACACACATGGTACGTCAACGGCGTTGAACAAAATGATAGCACAACATATCTCTAAGACACAAAAGATGGAAACAAGTTGCAAAAGACTCTCACTAGAGCAGAGATAGCAAATACAATCATCCAGAGGACACATGTCCCAACATAACATCATTACATCGCAGCGGAAGCATTCAAGGTGTCTGAGTACAGACAAGATCCAAATAGGCTTAAGAAGCCTGAAACGAAAGACGGAGCCCATCCACGAAGTCTCGGATCCTGCCCGGGTCCGCTATCTACTCGTCAACAGCTTCGTCGTACTCCACTTAGTAGCCACCATGGGGATCCTCGGAATCGTTGTCTGCGGAAACCACAGCCCCAAAGGGGTCAGTACATAAACGTACTGGCAAGCAAGACTCACAGTTCACCAAAGTGTAACCCGTCAACACCAAGCACAGATGCTTTGGGTCAACGGAGGAAAGGGTGAAAACAAAAGATGCGGCAGCTGGCTGCACTAAACAACTACAGAACATACTACAACTTCCGGCTAACAGAAAGAAGATAAGATAGCGTATCGTAACCAACTATAACTAACCACCAAACAAACCCATCCTGGATCTCGCCCCTTATCCAAAGAAGCAATCCGAGGATAACTCACACAGTTGGATTAATGATGGTTCAGGTTATTGTGGCAATAAACCTATTACTAGTCAAGTTTTTATAGTTAGGTGTAAGTTGTCTGAGTACTTGTTAGCCAGTACTTTCACCAAGTCGTCACATAACCGCGGACAACACGGCTTCTCGAGAAGATTCATCCCTGCAGGGTGTGCTCCAGTACCCGTACACACTCAAGCCACCAACTAAAACTCAGGTTGGCTTGACACGACTCAAACCATCTCTACAGCCTGTCCTAGGAGCCACGGAGCTATAAGGTCCCGGCCAGTCCGACCTAACCTAAGCGCAAGGGTGAAAACCACACCCCCCGGCACCACAGGCCTCGCCCTATATGCATCATCATCATAATAATCATCACCAACAGTAACCATGGGCGCGACCCATTCATGCTTATGCGCAAATGGAACACCCGAACTAAGTGTGGCTCTTCGGACAAACTGCGGATCAGGTCAAGTCGAGGGGGGTTCCATACTACCACCCGGATGCGGTGAGCACGCTCATCATGGATCAGTAGACAAGACCCTTTTCCTAATTAGGGTCGACACTAGCAGGCCTCAAAACCACGCCGGGCCTCCTGCCGGTGCCTTATCATCAAATTATTATTACCCAAGCATTAACAGGTTGTTGTTTAAACATCGAGCCCATAGAACATAATAAAAATATAGTAACAGAAAGTAACGGGTAACAGACTCGAGCAGAAACAACCCTAAGCATGCTAGTAAGACACGGGCAACAATCAATGGGGTTATAGGTGTGGATGGTGAGGCAATATCAGAGTTCAGGGTACCATGTGGTAGGTTCGTAACAGAAGCAACGATACATATGGCTAGCAGAAATAGACAACGGAAAGTATCGGTAACCAATGTTGAAAGGAACACAGTGGTTCATGTGAGTGATAACTTGCCTGCAAACCCAGTAGCCTGGTACTGAGCTAGATCCTCAGAAGGGGTGTCATAAGGATCGTCGGTCTCAACGTCGTCGTCTAACCGAGAAGAAGCAAACAGACAATGCAGAAAGGGGTAGACAATCAATATCATGGCATAGTGCACAATCATGGGGATGATGCATGTCATGTTAATGGTTGCATCAAAATAAACTAGCTAACATGGTAACACAATTTAAATGGACCCATATGCAATTGGATTGCCTATGGAAAGAGTCCAGGAATTAAGTGAAACAAATGATCTACAAGTTATTACCATGTGAAAGTTTGCTTAGCATGATGCATGCATGATGATAACAACATAATAACAACAATAGATGCAAGTGGAAAAGGAATTTAGCAAGTTTGGAGATTATTTGTTAAGTTTGGAAAGTTTGGTTACTTAAAGATGTCACACAAGCAATTGTTGTTTTCATCAAGTTAAAGTGTTCAAAACAATTAACAAAATTTATATTTGAAAAGAACATCAAATTTTAGTTGGATTACATGTTTCAAATATTGAAATAGGAGTTAGGATGAATTTATTATGACTTAAACAATATTAAACAACTTTTAGATGAATTTAAAACAAGTTTGAATTTAATTTGAATTTTTACTTGTTCACACATAAATTCAAATTCACATTTGAAAAGTTTATGCTTTGATGGTTTGGAAACATATTTTGCATGTTCAAAAATAATTTTATTTGAGCAAGTTATGATTTTATCAAATTTAAATGAATTTAACAAGGATTAAATTATTTAAGCAATTTTTATTATTCAAACCATGAAACAAAATTTATATTTGAAAAGGTTATTTGAAATAGTATGGAAAACATATTTTATTTGCATTATTTGGATTAAGAATGAATTAGTTATGAATTTTAGCAATTTGCAATTGAATTATTTAAATTCAAATTTGAATTGCATTTGGAAATTTCAAAACAGTACATAAATGGTTTAATTGGATAGACAATTTAATTTAGATCAACAAACATATTTAGATTTTATAATTTGGAGTTATAGATTAAAAGTTATTAAGGTTTTAATTTTTAGGACTAAACTGCAATTTTAATGGACCTGTTTTAAAAAGAAACGTGCAGGAATAACTTTTGTTACCGCGTAGGTATCCAACCACAGCCACTGCCAGTGGGCCGCGGGCCTACGTGGTGCTGCGTGGCACGGCTAGGAGGTGATGTGGCCGCACGGGTCCATGACGCGTGGGCCCCGCGCGGGTGCGGCCAAGGAAAAAGGGGAGGCAAAATTCGCCTCCTGTGGGATTCGATCCCGGGAGCTTGCGCTTCCGCGCACGGGGCGGTGGCCAGATGGGCTGTGTGCGTTTGGTTGTCAGGTAGCAGTAGCGAGGGGAGGTTAACGTGTAATTTTCGTCAGGTAAGTTTTTTAACTGAACTTTCTTTTTCAGTTTCAGGTTGCAGCGAGCGGACAGAGGGTGCGGCCGGCCGCCGGCGGCTGCTGTCCGCGCGGCCGCGGCGCGAGGGGCGGGCGCGTGCTTGCGGCCGGTGCTGCCGTGCGGCCCGTGTGCCCGTGCGAGAGGAGGAGGGAACGAGGAAGGGGGAGGGGCGGCTCACCTCGCTGCAGAGGGAGCGGTCGAAGCAGGGAGGAGCGACGGCGGCGAGTCGGGGATGGAGCCGGAGTTCCGGTGGTCCTCGGGGGAGACCGAGGCCACGGCGAGGAAGAGGGAGTCGCGCCGTTTCCGTTCCCGGCCCAAGCTCGGCCGGGCGGGCACCATGGCACCGGCGATGGTCGGAGGAAGGCGACGGTGGTGAGGAGCTCGGTACAGAACAGAGAAGAAGGAAATCAGAGGGAGGAAGAGAGGAAGAAGGAGAAGTGGCGGCGGTGCGGGGTAGAGAGGGTAGAGAGATTAGGGCAGGAGGGGGGAGCTCGAGGCAGGACTTATAGAAGGAGGGGAGCTCGGATCGACCGTCTGCTCCCTGAACTGCTAACGTGGGCGATGGAGATGGCGTCCGTACGGAGGTAGGGGACGACCGTGAGGGGGTACGGGCCTTTGGGGCAACTGGGCTGGCCCCAAAGTGGGCTGGCTGCCCTCTATTCCCCCTCTCCCTCTCTTTATCTTTTATGCTTATCTATTTATTTATTTTTCAGATTTGGGAAAAGAGAAAACAAATGGTTCTAGGGTTAGCAAAAAAATTTGGGACAAATTTTTAATGATTTATTTTTGTAACAACACCTTGAAAATAAACTTTTGTTTTCCAATTATTTTAATTTAGTTGATGTTTGGAAATTAAATGATTTTAAGAAATTTTTTGGTATCAAAAGAATAAATGAACCTAAGCCAAAATTTAAAGTTTTTTATTCCACTTTTTGGTGGAACAATTATTTGTTTGCTTTGTAGTTTTTATTTGAAACAGGTAACATAACAAGTATGAACCACAATTGAATTTTTGTTTTGGAATTCAAATAGAAATCAGATGGAAACAATTGAAATCAAATGCAAAACAAATGCAACCAAAAGGCAATGGTTATGATGACATGATGCAAACATAAATAAACAAGAAACAAACATCTAGGGGGAGATTTTCATACTTGGGATGTTACAAAACGCCCCCCTTGAAGGAATCGCGCCCCGAGATTCCTACTGAGAGGAGAAAAGGTCCGGATACTTCTTGCGAAGATCCTCTTCGGTCTCCCATGTTGCCTCTTTATCGGAATGATGAGACCACTGCACTTTTAAGAACTTGGTGCTCTTGTTGCGAGTCTTACGCTCGGTCTCATCGAGAATACGAACAGGGTGCTCCTCATAAGATAGATCATCTTGCAGTTCAATGGAATCATGATCAACTGCACGATCTGGATCTTTGAAACACCTCTTGAGCTGTGACACGTGAAACACATCGTGCACCTTGGATAGTTTTTCTGGAAGTTCAAGACGATAGGCATTTTCCGCACGCCTTGAGAGAATGTTGAACGGACCAATGTATCTCGGTGCTAGCTTTCCTTTGACACCAAAACGATGAGTGCCTCTGAGGGGAGTTACACGGAGATATGCTTTGTCACCAGGTGCATAGATCATATCCCCGTGCTTGTTGTCATAGTAGCTTTTCTGACGAGACTGAGCAATCTTGAGATTGTCACGAATGATGCGAACTTTCTCCTCGGCTTCCTTAACAATGTCAGGGCCTAAGAGTGAACGTTCACCAGCTCCAGACCAATTGATTGGACTCCTGCATCTGCGGCCATAGAGTGCTTCAAATGGTGCCATGCCTAGGCTTGCCTGGAAGCTGTTGTTGTAGGAGAATTCAGCATATGGAAGGCATTCCTCCCATTTCATGCCAAAGGAGAGACCACATGCTCTGAGCATATCCTCGAGAATCTGATTGACTCTTTCGACTTGCCCTTGAGACTGGGGGTGATAAGCTGTGCTGAACAGAAGTTTGGTGCCCAATGCTTCTTGAAAACTCTTCCAGAAATGAGAAGTGAATATGCTTCCACGGTCTGAGCTTATTTCCAAAGGAACACCATGAAGAGGAACAATCTTTGTTGTGTAGAGCTCTGCTAACTGGCTAGCTGAGATTGTTTCTTTGACAGCAAAGAAGTGAGCTACCTTGGTGAGACGATCAATGACAACGAAGATTGCATCGTTGCCCCTCTTGGACTTTGGAAAACCAGTGACGAAGTCCATTTCAATCAAGTCTTTGATCTTTTCAATCCATCTCCTTTGCCTGAGGTTTAGATCTGGCTGAGTGAAGATGTATTTCAGACTCTTATGATCGGAAAAGATTTCAGTGCGATTACCCAACAAGTATTGCCTCCATTTCTTGAGGGCAAACACAACTGCTGCAAGTTCAAGGTCATGTGTGGGATAATTGAGCTCATGGGCGTTCAACTGACGTGAAGCATAAGCCACAACTTGACGTTCTTGCATAAGAACTGCTCCTAGACCTTGGAGGGAAGCATCACAGAATATCTGGAAGGGTTTGGTAGTATCTGGGCCAACTAGAACTGGTGTAGAAGTGAGTTTAGTCTTGAGGAGATTGAAACTTTCATCACATTGTGGAGACCAAACGAACTTCTTGTCCTTCTTTGTGAGATCAGTGAGAGGTTTGGCAATCTTGGAGAAGTTTTGGATGAAACGACGGCAATAGCTAGCCAAGCCAAGAAAACTTCTGACTTGCTTCACCGTCTTAGGAGGTTTCCAATCAACAATTGCCTTAACCTTTTCTGGATCAATGGCTATGCCCTTGGCAGAGATTACATGACCAAGATAAGCAACTTCTGGAATCCAGAACTCACATTTGGAGAACTTGGCATACAGACGATGCTCGCGAAGTTTCATGAGAGTGAGACGAAGGTGTTCTCCATGCTCTTCCTCGGATTTTGAGTAGACAAGAATATCATCGAGATATACCACAACGAACTTGTCGAGGTATTCATGGAAGACAGAATTCATTAGTCGAGAGAATGTCGCCGGTGCATTGGTGAGACCAAAGGACATGACGGTGTATTCATATAGACCATAGCGAGTGGTGAAAGCTGTCTTTGGAATATCTTCCTTTCTGATCTTTATTTGATGGTAACCCATCCTCAAGTCTAGCTTGGAGAATATTGAGGCTCCAGCAAGTTGATCAAAAAGATCATCGATACGAGGAATTGGATACTTTTTTTTGATGGTTTTCTCGTTGAGAGGACGATAGTCAACCACGAGTCTCTTTGTTTGATCCTTCTTCGCAACGAACAGAGTTGGGCATCCCCAAGCCGAGGAACTAGGTTGAATGTAACCTTTCTCCATGTACATATCGATTTGCTCCTTCAACAACTTCAGTTCAGGAGGAGCTATCTTGTATGGATGCTTGGAGATTGGAGCAGTGCCTGGTTCAAGTTCGATGACGAACTCAACTGCTCTGTCAGGAGGCATTCCTGGCAACTCTTCTGGAAAGACGTCAGGGAATTCACAAACCACCGGAATAGTTTCAATAGATGGTAGAGGATTTGCATTGAGAGTGTAGAGTTGAGCAACTAGATTTTCAGCATGGAAGTAGACTATCTGGCCAGAAGGGTGTGTGATTTTGACAGACTTAGCAGGACAATCAATGACTGCTTTGTTGGCTACCAGCCAATCCATCCCAAGAATGACATCAATATCTGAAGAGTGGAGAGCTATCAGAGATGCCTGGAATGGAAGGTTTCCAATTGTGATATCGATGTTCTGGCTAACTTTATTGCTTTGCCAGCTAGATCCCGGTGATTTCACTAGGAGAGGGATAGACAACTGTTCGAAGTTGATTCCACTGTTGTTTGCAAAGCATTGAGAGATGAAAGAGTGTGAAGCACCAAAATCGAACAAGACTTTAGCACGAAACGAGTTCACAAGAAGTGTGCCCATTACAACCTCTGGAGATTCTTCTGCTCCCTGGGCCTTGACATGGTTCACCTTAACGGTTCTCACGCCAAGGTCGTTGCTGTTGTAGCAACCCAACGGAGGACCACGTATTCTTGTCGGGGTCGACCTGTGGCGAGGTGGAGGTGGAAAGAGGTGCCTTTGTGGACACTTATCGGAATAGTGGCCCGGCTGTCCACACTTGTAGCATGTAACAACAGAACGAGGAGTTGTTGGACCTGGCTGAGATGGAGCATCTCCTGAAGATACCACTGGGTGGGAGGGCGGGCAAGAAATCCTGCCGGGCTTGGCAAGCAGATGGGCGGTGTTGGAGTAGTATATGGAACCCAAACTCTTCGTTTTTGTGGAGGCATGATATCTTTTGAGAGATTAGCCTGTTCACGAGAGTGCTTACAAGATTCCTCAACCAACTTGCGCCCATGCTCTTCATTTAGAGCGATGTTCATGAGGTCCTCAAAATTCTTGGCCTTGACGTTGGTGAGAGCATACTTGAGTTCCGGGTTGAGTCCCCTGCGGAACTTTGCCATCTTTTTCGCTTCTGTGGAGACTTCATCTCCGGCGTAGCGAGCCAGGCGATGGAACTCTCTTTGGTATTCGAGAACGTCCAGATTGCCTTGTGTGAAAGAATAGAATTCCTCACGCATTCTCTCCATGAGCCCATCGGGAATGTGATGGCGCACGAAGGCTTGCTTGAAATCCTCCCATGTGATTGCCACACTAGGACCTCTCATTTCTTGGAAGTTCTCCCACCAAGACATGGATTGCCCACGGAGAAGGTAGGTCACGTAAGGAACACGGTCCTCGTCAGCCACATGAGCTACCATAAGAGTACGGTTCATTTCACGGAGCCAGTCATCAGCATCCAATGGCTCGGAGGAGGTATCAAACGTGCGCGGATTGAGCTCAAGGAACTCCCGAATAGACACCCGGGTGTTGCCATTACTCCCAAGGTCTTGGTTCTGCTGCATCTGCCTTATAACTTGTGTCATCTGAGACAGCACTTTCCCCATCTCAGGTGGCAGTGTGGGTTCTTCATCACCACTTTCCATCCTGAAGAGGATACCAAGATTAACACACTAACCGGATAACAAAATCCAATATGAGTGCTTAAAAGGATTACTTCAGACGGTAAGTCGACAGCATAGAACAAGGATGGAGGTTAACAACGGGTCAACAGATAAGTTGTTACAACGGAAGAGAAGATTTGTGAAGGACGATATCGAAGCAACAACTGGGAAACAGGAGACCACAAACACCTGAGGTACTACGGAGAAAACCCATCCGGGCTTCTAAAGGATCAATATCTACTGCTTAAGGAATAGAGGATCTGCTTCCGGGGCTTATTTGCCACCGTTCTCAATCGTGAGTAGGCAACATGATAAATCATGTCACAACCACCTCCATTCCTATGGTCTAGTAGATATAACCATCCTAGAGAAACCAGGATACGTGAAATCCTAACTTGAAAGTTTAGGTGAGAAGAGAAAACAACGTTGCACTTCCTTACCAGAAAAGGGAGGGTGGGTGGGGAAAGAAATAAAATGGCAGAATTCCTACTCTCACGTTTCATTTTTCCTATATAGCTACAAAATAGTTTCTAGACTCAACTGCGACCAGTAAAAGGGATCCTACAGGCAGACAGGCTCTGATACCATTTGTCGCACCCGGACTTCTAAAGGATACTCGCCGTTCCGTTGAACAGTAGTAGATTGGATTACGGGGCTTACCGGCACCCGCGTCCTCTTACGAGTAGGCCCACACACGTATGTGTGACAACCAACCCCTATCTGTTCAGCGTCGATGTAAACTATCCCATAGAAATCAGGATACTACCATTGACGTACTTCATAGCATACACACATGGTACGTCAACAGCGTTGAACAAAATGATAGCACAACATATCTCTAAGACACAAAAGATGGAAACAAGTTGCAAAAGACTCTCACTAGAGCAGAGATAGCAAATACAATCATCCAGAGGACACATGTCCCAACATAACATCATTACATCGCAGCGGAAGCATTCAAGGTGTCTGAGTACAGACAAGATCCAAATAGGCTTAAGAAGCCGGAAATGAAAGACGGAGCCCATCCACGAAGTCTCGGATCCTGCCCGGGTCCGCTATCTACTCGTCAACAGCTTCGTCGTACTCCACTTAGTAGCCACCATGGGGATCCTCGGAATCGTAGTCTGCGGAAACCACAGCCCCAAAGGGGTCAGTACATAAACGTACTGGCAAGCAAGACTCACAGTTCACCAAAGTGTAACCCGTCAACACCAAGCACAGATGCTTTGGGTCAACGGAGGAAAGGGTGAAAACAAAAGATGCGGCAGCTGGCTGCACTAAACAACTACAGAACATACTACAACTTCCGGCTAACAGAAAGAAGATAAGATAGCGTATCGTAACCAACTATAACTAACCACCAAACAAACCCATCCTGGATCTCGCCCCTTATCCAAAGAAGCAATCCGAGGATAACTCACACAGTTGGATTAATGATGGTTCAGGTTATTGTGGCAATAAACCAATTACTAGTCAAGTTTTTATAGTTAGGTGTAAGTTGTCTGAGTACTTGTTAGCCAGTACTTTCACCAAGTCGTCACATAACCGCGGACAACACGGCTTCTCGAGAAGATTCATCCCTGCAGGGTGTGCTCCAGTACCCGTACACACTCAAGCCACCAACTAAAACTCAGGTTGGCTTGACACGACTCAAACCATCTCTACAGCCTGTCCTAGGAGCCACGGAGCTATAAGGTCCCGGCCAGTCCGACCTAACCTAAGCGCAAGGGTGAAAACCACACCCCCCGGCACCACAGGCCTCGCCCTATATGCATCATCATCATAATAATCATCACCAACAGTAACCATGGGCGCGACCCATTCATGCTTATGCGCAAATGGAACACCCTAACTAAGTGTGGCTCTTCGGACAAACTGCGGATCAGGTCAAGTCGAGGGGGGTTCCATACTACCACCCGGATGCGGTGAGCACGCTCATCATGGATCAGTAGACAAGACCCTTTTCCTAATTAGGGTCGACACTAGCAGGCCTCAAACCCACGCCGGGCCTCCTGCCGGTGCCTTATCATCAAATTATTATTACCCAAGCATTAACAGGTTGTTGTTTAAACATCGAGCCCATAGAACATAATAAAAATATAGTAACAGAAAGTAACGGGTAACAGACTCGAGCAGAAACAACCCTAAGCATGCTAGTAAGACACGGGCAACAATCAATGGGGTTATAGGTGTGGATGGTGAGGCAATATCAGAGTTCAGGGTACCATGTGGTAGGTTCGTAACAGAAGCAACGATACATATGGCTAGCAGAAATAGACAACGGAAAGTATCGGTAACCAATGTTGAAAGGAACACAGTGGTTCATGTGAGTGATAACTTGCCTGCAAACCCAGTAGCCTGGTACTGAGCTAGATCCTCAGAAGGGGTGTCGTAAGGATCGTCGGTCTCAACGTCGTCGTCTAACCGAGAAGAAGCAAACAGACAATGCAGAAAGGGGTAGACAATCAATATCATGGCATAGTGCACAATCATGGGGATGATGCATGTCATGTTAATGGTTGCATCAAAATAAACTAGCTAACATGGTAACACAATTTAAATGGACCCATATGCAATCGGATTGCCTATGGAAAGAGTCCAGGAATTAAGTGAAACAAATGATCTACAAGTTATTACCATGTGAAAGTTTGCTTAGCATGATGCATGCATGATGATAACAACATAATAACAACAATAGATGCAAGTGGAAAAGGAATTTAGCAAGTTTGGACATTATTTGTTAAGTTTGGAAAGTTTGGTTACTTAAAGATGTCACACAAGCAATTGTTGTTTTCATCAAGTTAAAGTGTTCAAAACAATTAACAAAATTTATATTTGAAAAGAACATCAAATTTTAGTTGGATTACATGTTTCAAATATTGAAATAGGAGTTAGGATGAATTTATTATGACTTAAACAATATTAAACAACTTTTAGATGAATTTAAAACAAGTTTGAATTTAATTTGAATTTTTATTTGTTCACACATAAATTCAAATTCACATTTGAAAAGTTTATGCTTTGATGGTTTGGAAACATATTTTGCATGTTCAAAAATAATTTTATTTGAGCAAGTTATGATTTTATCAAATTTAAATGAATTTAACAAGGATTAAATTATTTAAGCAATTTTTATTATTCAAACCATGAAACAAAATTTATATTTGAAAAGTTTATTTGAAATAGTATGGAAAACATATTTTATTTGCATTATTTGGATTAAGAATGAATTAGTTATGAATTTTAGCAATTTGCAATTGAATTATTTAAATTCAAATTTGAATTGCATTTGGAAATTTCAAAACAGTACATAAATGGTTTAATTGGATAGACAATTTAATTTAGATCAACAAACATATTTAGATTTTATAATTTGGAGTTATAGATTAAAAGTTATTAAGGTTTTAATTTTTAGGACTAAACTGCAATTTTAAAGGACCTGTTTTAAAAAGAAACGTGCAGGAATAACTTTTGTTACCGCGTAGATATCCAACCACAGCCACTGCCAGTGGGCCGCGGGCCTACGTGGTGCTGCGTGGCACGGCTAGGAGGTGATGTGGCCGCACGGGTCCATGACGCGTGGGCCCCGCGCGGGTGCGGCCAAGGAAAAAGGGGAGGCAAAATTCGCCTCCCGTGGGATTCGATCCCGGGAGCTTGCGCTTCCGCGCATGGCGCGGTGGCCAGATGGGCTGTGTGCGTTTGGTTGTCAGGTAGCAGTAGCGAGGGGAGGTTAACGTGTAATTTTCGTCAGGTAAGTTTGTTAACTGAACTTTCTTTTTCAGTTTCAGGTTGCAGCGAGCGGACAGAGGGTGCGGCCGGCCGCCGGCGGCTGCTGTCCGCGCGGCCGCGGCGCGAGGGGCGGGCGCGTGCTTGCGGCCGGTGCTGCCGTGCGGCCCGTGTGCCCGTGCGAGAGGAGGAGGGAACGAGGAAGGGGGAGGGGCGGCTCACCTCGCTGCAGAGGGAGCGGTCGAAGCAGGGAGGAGCGACGGCGGCGAGTCGGGGATGGCGCCGGAGTTCCGGTGGTCCTCGGGGGAGACCGAGGCCACGGCGAGGAAGAGGGAGCCGCGCCGTTTCCGTTCCCGGCCCAAGCTCGGCCGGGCGGGCACCGTGGCACCGGCGATGGTCGGAGGAAGGCGACGGTGGTGAGGAGCTCGGTACAGAACAGAGAAGAAGGAAATCAGAGGGAGGAAGAGAGGAAGAAGGAGAAGTGGCGGCGGTGCGGGGTAGAGAGGGTAGAGAGATTAGGGCAGGAGGGGGGAGCTCGAGGCAGGACTTATAGAAGGAGGGGAGCTCGGATCGACCGTCTGCTCCCTGAACTGCTAACGTGGGCGATGGAGATGGCGTCCGTACGGAGGTAGGGGACGACCGTGAGGGGGTACGGGCCTTTGGGGCAACTGGGCTGGCCCCAAAGTGGGCTGGCTGCCCTCTATTCCCCCTCTCCCTCTCTTTATCTTTTATGCTTATCTATTTATTTATTTTTCAGATTTGGGAAAAGAGAAAACAAATGGTTCTAGGGTTAGCAAAAAAATTTGGGACAAATTTTTAATGATTTATTTTTGTAACAACACCTTGAAAATAAACTTTTGTTTTCCAATTATTTTAATTTAGTTGATGTTTGGAAATTAAATGATTTTAAGCAATTTTTTGGTATCAAAAGAATAAATGAACCTAAGCCAAAATTTAAAGTTTTTTGATTCCACTTTTTGGTGGAACAATTATTTGTTTGCTTTGTAGTTTTCATTTGAAACAGGTAACATAACAAGTATGAACCACAATTGAATTTTTGTTTTGGAATTCAAATAGAAATCAGATGGAAACAATTGAAATCAAATGCAAAACAAATGCAACCAAAAGGCAATGGTTATGATGACATGATGCAAACATAAATAAACAAGAAACAAACATCTAGGGGGAGATTTTCATACTTGGGATGTTACATTATCTGAGGCACCAGTCCTAGCAGCCCCGGGTCCTAAAGAGCCCATGCTATTATACGTTGCAGCCGGGCCCCGGGCGGTTAGCGCAGTGGTTGTTGTCGAGCGTAAGGAGGATGGGAAAGATTACCCGGTCCAGAGGACGGTTTATTACGTCAGCGAGGTACTATCAGAGGAAAAACAACGCTACCCACATTGGCAAAAGCTGGTTTTCGGGGTCTTCATGGCCAGCCGGAAACTGAAGCCGTATTTTCAGGAACACCCCATAACAGTGGTCAGTTCTATACCGATGTCGGATATCATCAGAAACTCGGACGCAACAGGCAGAATAGCCAAGTGGGCGATCGAGATGGGAGATTATCACATCAACTACGAGCCCAGGTCAGCAATCAAATCTCAAGCTCTAGTCGATTTCATTAACGATTGGACTCACACAGGCATGCCCACCATGGCTCCAAATTCCGAGTCTTGGATAATGCACTTTGATGGTTCCAAGCAGTACGAGGGATCAGGGGCTGGAGTGGTGCTAACATCACCCAAAGGAGACAAGTTAAGTTACGTGTTGCAGATTCATTTTGATTGTTCCAATAACGTGGCCGAGTATGAGGCCCTATTGCACGGCTTAAAGGTAGCAAGGGAGATGAACATTAAGAGGATACGATGATTTGGAGATTCGGACCTTGTGGTACAACAGGTCTCAGGAACTTGGGATAACAAAGACGCAACTATGGCAGCATACCGCAGAGAGGTGGACAGGGTTGCCGGATGTTTTTCCGGGTATGAGGTGGAGCACATAGACAGAAGAAAAAACGAGGCAGCAGACGCACTCGCCAGACTCGGCTCGCGCAGAGAGCCAGTTCCACCTAATGTTTTCCTGGATGAGCTATGGCGACCATTAGTTAAAACCGAGTCTGAGGAAGAACTGGCAAATCAAGACCCGGATTTGGAGCTCGTGGCCACAGTACGTGCTGTTCCCGAGTGGACAGAGCCGTTCTTGGCCTACCTATCACGGGGCGAGTTACCACAGCAGGAGGTATTAGCAAGACAAATTCTGAGGCGAGCAAAAGGATATTCTATCATCAATGGGGAGTTGTACAAAAGAAGTGCAGCAGGAGTCTTTTTGCGCTGTGTAGCACCAGAAGAAGGCCGACAGATCCTCAAGGAGATCCATGAAGGTGATTGTGGGCATCATGCATCCACAAGATCCCTTGTGGCCAAAGCTTATCGACATGGTTTCTTCTGGCTCACGGCCCTAGCAGACGCGGAGCACTTGGTGGCAAGGTGTGACGGATGTCAAAGGTACGCTCGCCAAACCCATGTGCCGGCTATGGAACTGCGGACTATCCCGTTAACCTGGCCGTTCGCTGTTTGGGGTATGGATATGGTTGGCCCCTTCCACATGTCACCTTGCAAAAAGACACATCTCTTAGTGGCCGTTGATAAGTTTACCAAGTGGGTTGAGGTAATGCCAGTTACCAATTGTGAAGCAATTACATCAGTCAAGTTCCTGAAAAGGATTATCTATCGGTTCAGATATCCCCCACAGCATAATTACCGACAATGGAACCAACATGTCCCTTGGCGAGATGGAGAAGTTTTGTGGAAACAATGGCATTCGTTTGGACATAGCCTCAGTGGTGTAACAGCCCTACTTTTTGTGTAATAAAGAGAGGTGTTGTGTACATGGCATGCATGCATGAAAATTGGACCAAATTTTTGTTTTTAAAATTTAATCAGAACATTACCAGAAAATCACTTAAACTGGTTTCAAACAAAGTTGTTCTGCAAAGTTTTCCAAAATGATCCAACCTTGTGCTAGAAAGATGGCAAATTTGAAGAGCTTTCCAACGACTATTTTTGTGCAATTTTTGCTTCACAAAAAGGCCCTCAAATTTCATTTTTGGGTTCAGATTTAAATTTCCCAGGGACCTTTCTGTAATTCTTAATTTCCCCAGGGGGTTTTCTTGAAAATCCCTGTCGTCTTCCTCCTGTCCGGTGACAGGAGGGCAGCCGCCGCCGCGCGCCACCTCCTGCTCCCCTCGTTGTCGACGTGGAGGCTCCGAGAGCCTCAAGGAGACGTCCCAATCGGGAGCTCCTCACAGAACCCCCCTCCCACTCACTGTCCCTCTCCCTCTGCTTCTCTCCCTCCGGCCGAAACCAACCGCCGCCGTGATCCGCTCTCGCCGCCGCTCCGCTCTCTCCCCGGCCTCTCCGACGAGCTCATCGGAACCGCGCCGAGCCCCTCTTCCTCCTCGAGCCCGCAGCACTCCCGGGATGGACTAGCCGCAGTATCAAGCCTTCTTCCCCGCGGCCGGTCGCCGGCAACTCCTCCACCGCGCCGCCATCTCCGGCCACCTCCGGCCCCGCCGAGCCTCTCCTCGAACTCGTGGTGAGCTCCCGCACCTCCCCACCCCCTCCGTTGAGTTCCTCTCGGCCGGAATCCACCGAATACGCCGGAGCCCGATAACACCGCCGCCGCCCGCCATCAATACCTCGCCGCCGTTCACTTTCAGCTAGCGGCGCCGCCACCCTCACGTCCGCCTCGTCGAGACGAACCTAACGAGCGTAGGCACGCTTCCGGGGACCGCCGGAATCGACGCCGGCGAGCTTCTCTGCCACCGGCCGGCCAACCGTGAGGTCACGGTGATGTCATCGTGACATCACCCGCCCACGTGGCGTGCCAGGTGGCAGTTCTGTCTCTTTTGAACTGCACAGTGGGACCCGCAGGAGAAATAGAAAAACAGATTTAAATACAATTTTGGAAATTCAATAACTTTTATTTCACAGCTCCAAAAATTATGAAAAAAATATGTATGTGTTCAGAAAAATGAGAGCTAGTTATCCATACCACTTTCATACATGTTTGCTAAGATTTAAAATGAGGCCACTTTTGTAGTTTGCATTTAATTCAATTAAATATTGAAAATAAAGTTTTTATTCAATAAAAATAGAAAATTAAGTGTAATATACCATTTTGATCAGTGAAACAAATGCAATCCAACTATGAGGTTTACAAAGTCTTTTGAGCATCTTAGCTTGGTCACATCCCCAAATTAGGGTTTTCTTCCCCCTCCGGTGTTCATCGTTCACGGCGTGAAACCCTAGCTTCCTGTTCCATTCCTTAAGCTTCATTTCAATTGCATTGTTTTACTCATGCATACATATTGTGCATTGCACTGTCGTCAAGTATTGATTGTTTGCCTTCTTTCCGGTGTTGCTCGCTATCGGTAGACCGAGATCCTGAGGTCGACCCAGCTTTCTACGACAACCCAAGCTCTACTTTCGACGAGCAAGGCAAGCACCACCTCATGGCTACCCCATGTTTTGAGTCTTTAAACCTCTTACTCATGCATTCGATTCAACTTGGTTTTGAGTCTGTTAGAGTTAACCTATCCACTGCATGACCCTCCCCCTCACATGTCACCTTCATACCTGTTTACCCTCCTAGTATGACTAGGGTTGTTTGAGTATCGTAGAGCCTTGTGTGTTATGCTTAGCCATGCTTAGTGTTCTGATCTACTACATACGGTTGATGTTTTGGATCACTTCGATAACCTTGTATGTTGTTATATTTGTGAGTACTGAGCATATGAAACTGACTAAGGCTAGCACGGGAGGCCACTTGGGTAGTGGTTATTCGTTCCGTACTCGCCAACCCTAGGATTTAAGGTCTCGCCGCGGAAGCCAAGACTGAGCGTGCAACCACACGCGGGGCCTAACTGACCGCGCTCGGCTAACTAACTTGTTTGATCACTTCCATGGGTCACATAGTTTGAGCTTTCCATTTGCGGGTGTGTCATAAAAGGTTTTGGAGAAAACTAGGGCGTGACCGGGACCAGTGATGGACGTACACGGATCTTGTCCCGACTCACAGAACAGGTGCCGTCAAGAGGTGGCCAACTCCCTGTTGACGGGGTGGCCCTGTTTGGGTTGACTCATGGATAGGGTTAAGCAAGGTAAAGGCCGTGGTCGACCACACTCTGCCGCGCTCTTAGAGAGGAGCGTTACCGCGTGGCATTAAGAGTCGGTCGATACGTGTGGGTAAAGTGTACCACCCTGCAGGGATAAATCTTTCGGAAAGCCGTGTCCACGGTTATGGACAACTTGGTGAAAGTCACGGGGTCATAGACAACTCTAACGGAATGACTAAAACTTGCTGGCAATGAATGAAGGATGCCTCCTCGACTACGTCGAGAGGGGTGATTCTTGTAGCGTAAGGTAGTCTGGGAATGAGAAAGTACTTGGTGGACTAAAGAACATAATGATCTCAGTAGTTGAGTAGATTCCTCCTCTGTTTTAGAAATGCTCTATTACACATGCTTTTCTTCCTCAACTTCGGAAAACAAAGATGGCTTTATGCAAAAGAACCTTAAAAGCCAAGTCTTGCTGAGTACCTTTTGTACTCAACCTTGCCTCGTTGTTGTTTTGTTTCAGACTTCGGTGATGCAGCTGAAGAGGGGTTCTACCTCGACGTCGACGAGTAGTTAGGAGTTCCCAGGCAGCAGCCTGGTATCTGTAGTATGGGTTTGGCTATGTTGCTTATGTTTCGGACTCTTAGTCCTTTTGCTCTTGTTGTATAGCAACATCTTTGCTTTCGCTGCTTGTTGTAATGTTGGGTTGCTCGACATATGTTGGTCTTGTAACCTCTGTGTGTAAGCTACTCTAGTATGCCTTGTTTAATACAACTTTCATGTCTAGAGTACTGCTTTGATCGATTGTTGGTCTCGAGCCCGTTGTTATACAGTTTTGGCTATGCCTGCATAGTTGTCGCAGTCGAGGGGTTGTGGAGCCGATGATCCATGTCCGAGCCCGCCTGTCGGAGATATCCGGCCTGGGGCGAGGTAACCCCAGTAACCCTCGATTGTTGTTGCACTTTCTAGACACATAGCAGCTCTGTATAACTTTGGTCCCGTCCCTTCAGTTTCATCCGACTCATGGACACTTGGGTATACATATCTGGTTATGACTAGCATGGACACAAGGAGTAGTAGACCGGGGATCCGGACTACGTGCCGATGAATCCGGTCTGCCTGCCGTTGTTTGTTGCGGCCGGGGCTGGTAACCCTGAAGCCCTTGTGGGTCCACTGCTAGGAGCACATGACAGTTTGTATATCTCTGGGTCCGGGGTCCGACAGGTCTTGGTATCAGAGCAGGACTGCCTGTAGGAAACCCTTACCGTTGGTCGATGTTGAGTCTAGAACTTGTGAAAACTACTTTGAAAAGACAAAATGAGTTATGAAAACCCTCTTAGGATTCTTTTTGCTCCTTATCTGGTATCGCTCTAACTCTGAGTCATCGTATCTCTTTTGTTTTTGTGTGTTGTTTTTTTGTTGTTGTCTCAAAAGTTAGGAGTAAAACCGTTGGGTGTTTTTCTTCCGAGTACTGTCTCAGGTTGTTATCGTTCCAAATTCAAGTCATTTCTACATGTCTTTTGACATCCTGAAAATGTCTTTGTTTCAGATGCCTTCTGGTCAGGTTGTTCGACATACTCTTTGTCTGGGAGTTCCAGGTTTTCCTCATCTCTTAGCCTCAGCCTGTGCAAACATAGGAGCCCCTTGGTACCCTGTGTACACGGTGTATGAGGAGTACCGTGACTTCCACCAGACCCAGTACTTGTGTGGTGTCCGTCTTCCATAGCTAGATGGCACCATCTTTCCTGCTGAGCACTATGCCGAGGGTATTGGTTTCACCATTGAGATGGCTGTGCAGGATGCTGCACGGCACTGTCTTAATGAGCTTCGTTACCACTATCCAGATCACGAGCATAGCTCCTTCCGTTACTGCCCTGGTTCAGATGCCTTCCGTTACTGCCCTGGTTCAGATGCTACTCTTGAGGGGTGTTACACTCACACCTTTGCTGATTCCTCCCAGGAGGAAGATCTTACACTTAGGTGCACCGCTGATCTTCTTGCTGCTTATGCTCGTCGCGAGCGTGAGCTTAGTGCACTAGTTAACACCCTTGCAGCTAGTCTCAGGACTGTGACAGCCAGAGTGAGGCCATTCGTCGAGAGTGGTATTGTTCAGGCCTCTGAGATAGAGCTTCCAGCTGTACTTGTGCCTTCCTCGGTTGCGTCTCCAGATGTTGGAGGTGATGTTCCCCCTCGTGGACGCCTCAGGAGGCCTAGGTTGGTGCGTGGTGTACCACAGTCTCTCCACGGACCGCAGGACGAGTCTGTTCGTCGCTACCCTGGTGCTCCGTTTCCACTTCCTTTCGACTTCGGAGGATACTGAGACCGTTGTCGGTTCCAGCTAGAGTAATGTTTGCTTTCATGTACTCGAAACCCAAAGTTGTAGAAAAATAATGTATAGGAGCAGAACTTCGGTGATGTGTATCTACCGTACTTTCTTTCAGTGTTGTATGTACTTAAGCTTGTGAGCTTGTACCGCCACTATGTATGGTTTGTACTTCGACTGGTTTCAATAAATGTTGTAATATGTTGTCTCCATGTTGATGAAATGATACACTTCATGTTCATTTATTCTGTTCTACTACATTTCGGCATGTTTCTTGATTTCCGTTGAAACTAATACATGTCGATCCATTGTATCCTTTCCATGGATGTGTTATTCATGATTCCTCTTCCTTTTACTCCGGATGTCGGGTGGTACTCGTGGCCGTAACAACCCTCCCCCTGAGCCAACACCTCCGCCGCCACCCACAATGGCGCAGGTGCTGCAGAGCATTGAAACTAATCGCCTGAGGAACGAACAACTTCTGGAGCGTGTGGCCCAGAACACTGAACGCCGTGCTGCCGGCGTTACACTCGTGGACTTCCTCAAGGCTCAGCCACCTTACTTTGCTGACTCCACTGAGCCTCTCGATGCCGATGACTGGCTTCGCACAATGGAGCGCAAGTTCATTGCTCTCCGTGTCCAGGAACGTGACCGTGTGAACTTCGCCACCTATAAGCTTGAAGGTGCTGCTGGTGCTTGGTGGGAAGGCTTTCTGGCGTTGCAGGCGCCCGATCATGAGGTCACTTGGGCAGAGTTCCGCACTGCTTTCCGTGAGGCTTATATCCCGAAGGCAGTTATGGATGGTAAAAGAAAGGAGTTCCTTGATCTCACTCAGGGCAGTATGGGTATCGAGGCCTATGGTCGTGTGTTCACTCGTCTGGCTCGCTATGCTCCTCGTGATGTCACTAATGACGAGGACAAGCAGGATCTGTTCCGTAAGGGCCTGAACCCAACTGTTCGTTACGAGCTTCTGCCCTTCAAGTTCCGGAGTTTCCAGGAACTTTACAACCAGGCCATCACTCTTGAACGTGGCAAAAAGGAGATGGATACTGCTATGAAGAAGAGTGCTGGAGATTCCCGTGCTTCACCCTCTGGTCAGAAAAGGAAGCGCCGTGTGTTCATTCCATACAGTGCTGTCCCCAGGGCTCCGTTTCAGCCAAGGCCATCTGGATATGTTCCTCGTCCACCTGCTCCACCTGCTACATCAACCTATGGTGGTGGACAAGGTTCGCGTCCTCCAGTTGCCGCTCCTCCCAGCAATGTGTGCTACCGTTGTGGCCAGCCTGGTCACTTCTCGAGGGAGTGCCCTCAGAATCATGCTGGATGTGCACCTCCTCCCCCTAAGAAAATGGCAAAGCCTGCTAGTGCTGGACGTGGTCGTCTGAACTATGTGACTGCCGAGGACGCTCAGGATGATCCAAGCGTCTTATTGGGTACGATTCGTGTCAACTCAATTTCGGCTTTAGCCTTATTTGATTCTGGAGCATCGCATACATTCATGCCAGAAGGGTTTGCTAAAATGCATGGGATACCTTTCGAAAAGTTGCAAAAACCGTTAATGGTAAACTCCCCTGGTTGCAACTGGCAAACCACCATGGTTACGCCAGAGCTCATGGTTGAGGTGGGATCCTTACAATTCCCTGCAACCTTCATCGCCCTAAAATCCACTGACCTTGATGTCATACTGGGCATGGATTGGCTTGCTAAATATGGAGCTGTTTTGGATTGTGCAACAAAATGCCTCACCTTGAAACATCCTTCTGGTGCCATCATCGACTATTGGTCTGAGTTCACCATTCCTCCTTCAGCACGCACACGACTTTCTCCTGAACTGCAGCTGTACTTCATGCAAGGTGATTATCCTCCTGAGATTCATGAGTTACCTGTAGTCAGTGATTTCCCTGATGTGTTTCCTGAAGAGTTACCTGGCATGCCACCTGACCGAAGTGTGGAATTTGTCATTGAGTTAGTCCCTGGTATCGCTCCTATGTCTAAAAGACCTTACCGTATGGCCCCAGAGGAGCTGGTTGAATTGAAACGCCAAATTGAGGAGTTAGAAGAAAAGGGTTTCATCCAACCTAGCACATCTTCTTGGGGTTGTCCCACCATCTTTGTCAAGAAGCGAGATACCAATGTTCCACGTCTGGTTGTTGATTATCGGCCGCTGAATGCAGTGACCATCAAAAACAAGTACCCTCTTCCAAGAATCAATGACCTCTTTGATCAGTTAGCTGGTGCAACTGTCTTTTCTAAGATGGACCTGCGATCAGGATACCATCAAATAAAGATCAGAAAGGAGGACATTCCCAAAACGGCGTTCACTACTCGTTATGGTCTTTACGAGTACACCGCCATGTCTTTCGGTCTTACCAACGCTCCAGCTACCTTCATGAGGCTGATGAACTCGGTATTCATGGAGTATCTTGATAAGTTCGTCGTGGTCTACATCGACGACATCCTGGTCTATTCCAAAACCGAAGATGATCATTCTGAACACCTGCGTTTGGTGTTATCCAAACTTCGTGAGCACAAGCTATATGCCAAATTCTCCAAGTGTGAGTTCTGGTTGAAAGAACTTGTCTATCTCGGACACGTGGTGTCTGCTGAAGGTGTTGCCGTTATTCCAGACAAGATCCAAACAATTCTGGACTGGGAAACACCTAAGTCAGTCAAGGATGTTCGGAGTTTTCTCGGACTGGCAGGTTATTACCGTCGTTTCATCGAGAACTTCTCCAAAATTGCAAAACCTATGACTGAACTTCTTAAGAAAGGCAAAAAGTTCGAGTGGTCAGAAAAAGCAGAAGAAAGTTTCCAAACTCTGAAAACCAAACTGACTACCGCTCCTGTACTTGTTCTTCCTGATACGAGCAAGGACTTTGTCATCTTCTGTGACGCCTCTCAACAAGGACTCGGTTGTGTGTTAATGCAAGAAGGTCATGTGGTGGCTTATGGTTCTCGTCAACTGAAACCACATGAGCACAACTATCTAACCCATGATCTTGAGCTAGCAGCCGTGGTCCATGCTCTTAAGCAATGGCGTCATTATCTCCTTGGAAATCGATGTGAGTTATACTCAGATCATCAGAGTCTGAAATATCTGTTCACCCAACCGGATCTGAATCTCAGACAGAGAAGATGGTTAGAGGTAATCAAGGACTTTGATTTGGGTCTCAACTATCAACCCGGCAAAGCAAATGTCGTTGCTGACGCGCTAAGTCGGAAGTCTTATTGTAACAACTTGATGATACAGCAAGCCCAGCCTTCTCTTCATGAGGAGTTCTCCAAGCTGAACCTTGAAGTTGTTCCTTCCGGATATCTGTCCAATTTGGAAATAAAACCTTCTCTCGAAGATCAAATAAAAGATGTTCAGAAGAACAACTTAGGCATTGCTAAGATTAAGAAGAACATTGCTAGCGGGGCTGCTAAGTGTTTCTCTGTTGATGATCAAGGCATTGTCTACTTCAAAAACCGTCTAGTTGTACCCAAGAACCGAAATCTGAGAAATCTAATACTCCAAGAGGCTCATGACACACCTCTTTCTATTCATCCTGGTAGCACCAAGATGTATCAAGATCTTCGTCCGAAATTCTGGTGGACCCGGATGAAGCGAGAAATCGCTCAGTATGTTGCTGAATGCGACGTCTGTCGTCGTGTGAAAGCAGAACATCAAAGACCAGCCGGTGTTCTTCAACCCCTGCCTATTCCTGAATGGAAGTGGGATGAGATTGGTATGGATTTCATCACCGGCCTTCCCAAAACCAAAAAGGGGCACAATGCTATATGGGTAGTGATTGATCGTCTGTCAAAGGTTGCCCATTTCCTTCCTGTTTGTGAGACTATTCGAGTCTCCGATCTGGCAGATTTATATATCTCACGAATAGTCAGCCTTTATGGAGTCCCAAAAAGGATTGTCTCAGACAGAGGCAGTTTGTTCGTCTCCAGATTCTGGGAAAGTCTTCAAAAAGCCATGGGAACTCGTCTATCCTTCAGCACCGCCTACCATCCACAAACCGGTGGTCAAACTGAGAGAGTTAACCAGATTCTCGAGGACATTCTCCGAGCTTGTGTTATATCATTCGGTAAGGATTGGGAGAAGTTTCTTCCATATGCCGAGTTCACTTATAACAACAGTTATCAATCTAGCTTGGGCAAGGCTCCTTTTGAAGTTCTTTACGGCCGCAAATGCCGAACTCCGCTGAATTGGTCTGAAACCGGTGAAAGATCGTTCTTCAGCCCGGATGTAATCAAAGAAGCGGAAGAAATCGTTCGCGTCATTCGTGAACGACTGAAAACAGCTCAATCTCGCCAGAAAAGCTATTATGATCGTCATCACCAAGATGTTCATTATGAAATTGGCGAGAAAGCTTATCTTCGAGTCACACCTCTGAAAGGTGGAAAACGGTTCGGAATCAAAGGCAAACTGGCTCCTCGTTATATCGGTCCTTTCCCTATCATTGGAAAACGAGGTCAAGTTTCATATCAACTGCAGTTGCCTCCAGGATTTCCGGATGTCCATGATGTATTCCATGTCTCGCAACTCAAACGTTGCTTCAAAGATCCTGTTCGTGGTGTGGACCACGAAACCATCAAACTCAAGGATGATCTCTCCTACAAAGAGGTTCCTGTCCGTATCCTCGATGAGGCCGAACGAAGAACTCGTAGTCAGACTATCAAGTTCCTCAAAGTTCAGTGGTCGCATCATTCCGAGAACGAAGCAACCTGGGAACGAGAAGATCGTTTGCGATCTAAGTACCCCGACTTCTTTTCTAAAACCTAGGAATCTCGGGACGAGATTCTTGTAAGGGGGGTAGACTTGTAACAGCCCTACTTTTTGTGTAATAAAGAGAGGTGTTGTGTACATGGCATGCATGCATGAAAATTGGACCAAATTTTTGCTTTTAAAATTTAATCAGAGCATTACCAGAAAATCACTTAAACTGGTTTCAAACAAAGTTGTTCTGCAAAGTTTTTCAAATGGAACCAACTATATGCTAGAAAGATGGCAAATTTGAAGAGCTTTCCAACGACTATTTTTGTGCAATTTTTGCTTCACAAAAAGGCCCTCAAATTTCATTTTTGGGTTCAGTTTTAAATTTCCCAGGGACCTTTCTGTAAATCCTTTATTTCTCCCAGGGGGTTTTCTTGAAAATCCCTGTCGTCTTCCTCTTGTCCGGTGACAGGAGGGCAGCCGCCGCCGCGCGCCACCTCCTGCTCCCCTCGTTGTCGACGTGGAGGCTCCGAGAGCCTCAAGGAGACGTCCCAATCGGGAGCTCCTCACAGAACCCCCCCCACTCGCTGTCCCTCTCCCTCTGCTTCTCTCCCTCCGGCCGAAACCAACCGCCGCCGTGATCCGCTCTCGCCGCCGCTCCGCTCTCTCCCCGGCCTCTCCGACGAGCTCATCGGAACCGCGCCGAGCCCCTCTTCCTCCTCGAGCCCGCAGCACTCCCGGGATGGACTAGCCGCGCAGGATCGAGCCTTCTTCCCCGCGGCCGGTCGCCGGCAACTCCTCCACCGTGCCGCCATCTCCGGCCACCTCCGGCCCCGCCGAGCCTCTCCTCGAACTCGTGGTGAGCTCCCGCACCTCCCCACCCCCTCCGTTGAGTTCCTCTCGGCCGGAATCCACCGAACCCGCCGGAGCCCGATAACACCGCCGCCGCCCGCCGTCAATACCTCGCCGCCGTTCACTTTCAGCTAGCGGCGCCGCCACCCTCACGTCCGCCTCGTCGAGACGAACCTAACGAGCGTAGGCACGCTTCCGGGGACCGCCGGAATCGACGTCGGCGAGCTTCTCTGCCACCGGCCGGCCAACCGTGAGGTCACGGTGATGTCATCGTGACATCACCCGCCCACGTGGCGTGCCAGGTGGCAGTTCTGTCTCTTTTGAACTGCACAGTGGGACCCGCAGGAGAAATAGAAAAACAGATTTAAATACAATTTTGTAAATTCAATAACTCCCATTTTATAGCTCCAAAATTTATGAAAAAAATATGTAGGTATTCAGAAAAATGAGAGCTATTCATTCATGTCATTTTCATACATGTTTAACCAAGTTTAAAATGAGGCCACTTTTGTAATTTACACTTAATTCATTTAAATATTGAAAATAAAGTTTTTATTCAATAAAAATAGAAAATTAAGTGTAATATACCATTTTGATCAGTGAAACAAATGCAATCCAACTATGAGGTTTACAAAGTCATTTGAACATCTTAGCTTGGTCACATCTCCAGTTTAAGGTTTTCTCCCCCTCCGGTGTTCGTCGTTCACGGCGCGAAACCCTAGCTTCTTGTTCTACCCCTTAAGTTTCATTTCAATTGCATTGTTTTACTCATGCATACATATTGTGCATTGCACTATCGTCAAGTATTGATTGTTTGCCTTCTTTCCGGTATTGCTCGCTATCGGTAGACCGAGATCCGGAGGTCGACCCAGCTTTCTACGACAACCCAAGCTCTACTTTCGACGAGCAAGGCAAGCACCACCTCATGGCTACCCCATGTTTTGAGTCTTTCAACCTCTTACTCATGCATTCGATTCAACTTGGTTTTGAGTCTGTTAGAGTTAACCTATCCACTGCATGACCCTCCCCCTCACATGTCACCTTCATACCTGTTTACCCTCCTAGTATGACTAGGGTTGTTTGAGTATCGTAGAGCCTTGTGTGTTATGCTTAGCCATGCTTAGTGTGCTGATCTACTACATCCGGTTGATGTTCTGGATCACTTCGATAATCTTGTATGTTGTTATATTTGTGAGTACTGAGCATATGAAACTGACTAAGGCTAGCACGGGAGGCCACTTGGGTAGTGGTTATTCGTTCCGTACTCGCCAACTCTAGGATTTAAGGTCTCGCCGCAGAAGCCAAGACTGAGCGTGCAACCACACGCGGGGCCTAACTGACCGCGCTCGGCTAACTAACTTGTTTGATCACTTCCATGGGTCACATAGTTTGAGCTTTCCATTTGCGGGTGTGTCATAAAAGGTTTTGGAGAAAACTAGGGCGTGACCGGGACCAGTGATGGACGTACACGGATCTTGTCCCGACTCACAGAACAGGTGCCGTCAGGAGGTGGACAACTCCCTGTTGACAGGGTGGCCCTGTTTGGGTTGACTCATGGAAAGGGTTAAGCAAGGTAAAGGCCGTGGTCGACCACACTCTGCCGCGCTCTTAGAGAGGAGCGTTACCGCGTGGCGTTAAGAGTCGGTCGATACGTGTGGGTAAAGTGTACCACCCTGCAGGGATAAATCTTTCGGAAAGCCGTGTCCACGGTTATGGACAACTTGGTGAAAGTCACGGGGTCATAGACAACTCTAACGGAATGACTAAAACTTGCTGTCAATGAATGAAGGATGCCTCCTCGACTACGTCGAGAGGGGTGATTCTTGTAGCATAAGGTAGTCTGGGGTTGAGAAAGTACTTGGTGGACTAAAGAACATAATGATCTCAGTAGTTGAGTAGATTCCTCCTCTGTTTTAGAAATGCTCTATTACACGTGCTTTTCTTCCTCAACTTCGGAAAACAAAGATGGCTTTATGCAAAAGAACCTTAAAAGCCAAGTCTTGCTGAGTACCTTTTGTACTCAACCTTGCCTCGTTGTTGTTTTGTTTCAGACTTCGGTGATGCAGCTGAAGAGGGGTTCTACCTCGACGTCGACGAGTAGTTAGGAGTTCCCAGGCAGCAGCCTGGTATCTGTAGTATGGGTTTGGCTATGTTGCTTATGTTTTGGACTCTTAGTCCTTTTGCTCTTGTTGTATAGCAACATATTTGCTTTCGCTGCTTGTTGTAATGTTGGGTTGCTGGACCTATGTTGGTCTTGTAACCTCTTTGTGTAAGCTACTCTAGTATGCGTTGTTTAATACAACTTTCATGTCTAGAGTACTGCTTTGATCGATTGTTGGTCTCGAGCCCGTTGTTATACAGTTTTGGCTATGCCTGCATAGTTGTCGCAGTCGAGGGGTTGTGGAGCCGATGATCCATGTCCGAGCCCGCCTGCCGGAGATATCCGGCCTGGGGTGAGGTAACCCCAGTAACCCTCGATTGTTGTTGCACTTTCTGGACACATAGCATCTCTGTATAACTCTGGTCCCGTTCCTTCAGTTTCATATGACTCGTGGATGCTTGGGTATACATATCTGGTTATGACTAGCATGGACACAAGGAGTAGTAGACCGGGGATCCAGACTACGTGCCGATGAATCCGGTCTGCCTGCCGTTGTTTCTTGCGGCCGGGGCTGGTAACCCTGAAGCCCTTGTGGGTCCACTGCTAGGAGCACATGATAGTTTTTATATCTCGGGGTCCGGGGTCCGACAAGTGGCCCACCCACAGGCTAATGGACAAGTGGAGAGAGCAAATCAGGAGTTGCTTCGTGGATTAAAGCCACGGTTACGAGTCCCGTGTATCAGAGCTGCTGGTGCATGGGTTGAGGAGTTACCTTCAGTGGTTTGGGGTATCAACACCACACCTAACAGATCTACCCAGATGACACCGTTTTTCATGGTTTATGGCGCAGAAGCAGTGTTGCCGAGTGATATTATCCATGACTCGCCTCGAGTATCGGCTTACATCAAGGTGGAGAACGAGAAGACCCGGCAAGACGCCGTGGATATGCTAGAAGAAGAAAGGGAACAAGCTTTGGAGAGATCAGCCATATATCAACAGGATTTGCGGAGATATCATAGCCGGCGCGTAAAAACCCGGGTCTTCCAGGAAGGAGACCTGGTTCTGCGCCTGGTACAATCAAAGGAAGGAAAACACAAGTTATCACCGCCATGGGAAGTACCGTTCATCATAAGCCGGAATCTGCACAATGGATCATATTACTTGATAGATGCAAGGGAAGAGTCGGCTACGGTTAATGACACCGCTCATACCACTTCATCTATGCAAGAGAAAGAAAGACCATGGAACGTGGCTCAGCTGCGTCCCTACTATACTTAGTATAGGCTAGATTCACAAAGTGGAATTGCACGATGTAACAGGCAGCAGGTTTCAGACGCACTCTTTTCCTATCCAGGGTACCTAAGGGGACTGGAAGGTTTTTAATGAGGCGGCCTGCTGACCTAACTTTTCTCATATCAATAAAGAGATGGTTAAACAATATATTATTTCCTTTTCATGTGTCTTTATCACTTTTTATTTCTGTTATGCTTTTTTATCTTTCTTCCAGGTAAGTATTGTTTACTGTTTTTTAGTACATTAGCTTCTTTAGCAGTTTGCGTATATTTAGGTCTTGGGGGCTGATTGCTTGAATAGCACAGTTACAAACTCAAAGACCCGGCCATGATGCCTATGAGTTATAAGGGCCGATTACTCGCAAACGAGTATGGCTGCAAGCTTATAACCGGACGAAGGAGCCAAACTTTCTTGACTTTTCTTACTTAAGCTCGATGTGACTCACACTAAAGTGGCATGATTTGCTCGCATATGATCACAATCAGTCATGATGCCCAATGGGACTTGCCTGACCCTATCTTCGTATAGATGTAGCAACATGATTATCCACGTGAAAGCCAGCTTACAGTACAATAGAGCCAAAAGGGTCATCTAAACCACAAGTTATGCAGAGTACAGGGTTAATAACCGGAAACTCACAGTTTATTAAGCATAACTTCAAAACCTATGTGAAACGGCTCTAGGTTTTGGGCTTAGCAGAAATGATTTGTTCTCTTTGAAAAACCTAACACCCTAGACTCGGAAGTTCGGGCCTTGGGGACTGGGGAATTCGAAACAAGAAACAAATCATCTAGCTATTAAGCTCAAAAACCCAAAAATCCGAGTCTTGGGGACTTGGGGACTTAGAGAAAGGTCCACCTGTCAAAACCCGCGAAACCCGGAAACCGAGTCTCACAAAAGGAACCATAAAGTAAGTCGGAATATCATGAATAAATAAATTCAAAAAGCAGATAGATATCAAATTCATCCAGGGGCCAGAAGGGCCAAGAAAGCTATTAAAGTTTCAAAAGCGTATTACAGGCAACGATGGTAGTTTCATAAAGCGCACAGGCGCGCCGTCAAAAGAATAATTGTTTAAAAAAAAGGCCCATCGGCCGGATAGCGTGTCTCAGACGGTTGCCGATAAAAATCTTCACTCAGCATCTCAGGCCGAGTCGTCCATCTTGCCCTTGCCCTTGGCAGCCGGGTCTTGCTCCTCGCCTTGGTCCTCAACATTCTTGGCGGCGGCAGCACCCGGATCAGCAGTAGTGACGGCCCGTGCGGGAGGAGGGACGATTGGCGTGGAGGTAGCAGGCGCAGAGTCGGCCTCAACCTTCTTCTTCGCGGCCTCCTCTCTCAACTGGGCAGCCTCCGCATTCCATCGGGCCAGCATATCGTACGGCTTGGGAAGATCCGACTTGATAGCCTTGTCATCAGAATCATATGCTGGAATAATGACACTAAGGTCCAAACCATCGGCAATTATGCTGGCCGGGTGACGGATTTCCTTCTGGATGGCCTTGAAATTCTTCACAGAGAACTTGGACCCGTCGTGGTTAAACTCAGGAAACCCGCCTATAAGCTTGGCCGGCTCGAGTTTGGGAAAATACGCTTTAGCCAGCGCAAGACCCCGGGTTACCCCAACCCGGCAGGACGATCGTTTCCAGTGCCCAATCCACTCGGGGACAGTGGAGCAAGCGTCCAGCAGCATCTTCAGGTTGCCATGCCCGGAACCCGGCCACTTCAGCTCCTGAAGGATCCATTTGGTTCCGGCGCACAGCTGCCGGATAGTGCTCTTGATGGTTTTTAGCTTGGTGATATCATCTTCGTCCGGGATTACCTCATCCAGACCTGCAGAGAATAGGAAAAAGCAACGGGTAAGAAAATCCAACTATTTATCAGAATGAGAATCCGGGTTATAATTATAAAGTTAGGAATCGTACCCGTCAAAGCACGATATGTGTCGGCGATTTGGACAGACAGCTTGGTCAGTTCATCTTCTGCTGCATGAGCCCTTCTCCTATATTTCCTTGTGATCTTCCCACTCCTCCTAGCTTCAGCTTCAGCTGACTCATGCAGAGCCGCCTCCTTCTCATCTAGCTTGGTGGCCTTCGCCAATGCTTTCTCAGACTGGGTCACGAAGGCCTGCGTGGAGACAAAAGGAAGGATTAGTCGGATATACTCAGAAGTTCCAAGCAAATTACCAATAAGTTCACTCGGAACTTGGGGACTGGATAAGGATACAGATAATGTTACTCGGATTTACCTCATGTTTGGCTATCAAAGCCTCCAGGATATTTTCTTCATCGGCCCTCAAGGTGTGCAGGGCCTCAAGCATCTGGGAGAAAGTCATGTCTTCGGGCCTGACTCCGGAAGAGCCGGCAGCTTGATCACTCGGCGGGCAAACCTTCTCCGACTTTGGGGTCGAGACCCGGACCGTCTGGGTGTCCGGATTAGGAGAGCCCATCTTCGTGTCCAGGACCTCGACCTCGTCATCCTCAGCCTCTTCAGAGGGCTTGGGAGACCCGGCTTCCTGCCGAGCCGGGTCGGCCAAGGGGTCTTGCTCCTGGTTGTTTTCAGCACCACCGCTAGTCGCGGCGTCCATATCGTCAGTCGGCTCCTCCGTCTCCCGGTTGTCCGTATCCATGATATCCGGGTCACTGAGCGTGACCTGGGCCCTGAGGAAAGAAAAGAGAAGAGCAACGAAAATTAAAGATTATCAAAAGGACTAGAGTATTGCTTAGCCAAGAATATGACTTACCCGGTATTCACCACAAAATCTGCCGGAAGCGAGCTGCTGGACGTGGATGAAGCTGTCACAGGACCCGATAGAGGGACCCGGAGCTGTCCGGCTAACGGATGGTTGGGGGAGGGGTGACGTTGAGGTGAGTTGGAAGGCTGAGGTGGAGGAGAACCGGCGCGGCGAACTGGTGATGTGGAGATGCTCGGGTTGAGGGGATCGTCACCCGGGGAACTCCGGGTCACCCTGCGCTTGGCCGGAAGAGGGTCCTTCAAGTGTGATGAGTTGGATAGTTGTTGGTTAAGTTTACACATGTTAGCAAAAGAGTAGGGTTCGGAGGACATGAAGGAGTAGGGAACCTTGGATACTACCCCTCTGGCTTTCCTCTTGGCCCCAACCGTCACATCTTGTTCAGCTTCGCTTTTATCGGACTCGGTGGCCTCCGGGTCCTCCTTGTCGTCCTTGTCCTCCAACCCTGAAAGCCGAGAATGCATAGTCGGAAAAAGTGAGATATGTGAAAGCAAAATGGTGCAAGTGAAGCTGACCAAAGACCCGGACAGTACCTTCGTCATTATCACCCGGTTCTTCATCTTCTTCCGGGTCTTCGGAGGAAGGGGAGGTCTCAATATTCCAAAAGACGTTGTCGGCCTGAGATAAAAGCATGAAAATGAGGGTTAGTGGCTGTATCAAGTCAAAGTACGAGGATAAGTGTATAAGTATCGGATTTTACCGCTGGAGCCGGGTTATCCCGGGTAAACGGCGCTAACCCGGCGATGTTCTTGATCACCTCCAACTTTTCCGTCAAGAAACTCTTGATGGTCTTGTTGGTGTCGCCACCTGGATAATTCTTAGAGGAATATCGGAGCGCGTCCGTGACGTGCCCCGAGTAGTCGCACATCAGCTTGGTGCGAATGGAGTTGGGCTGGATCCGGAAGTCCACCCATGTCTTAACCAGATTGAGCCCAAGGAGACCTTGGGAAGAGAGGATGGCTATCTTTGAGAGGAGGGGCTGGATTGCTTCCCTATCCGACTCAGGGGGGAAAGCGTTGAAGGTGTCGGAGAGATCTAATAGACCCTCCGAGTAACCCGGCAGTTTCCTCTCGCCGGGTGGGGAGGTGTCTCGGCAGTAGAAAAAAGAAAGTTGCCAATGCTTGACATGAGAATTGAGAGTAAGAGTCGGCATGGGAGAGTTCTTGCGGCGCTGGATAGAGACCCCGCCGCAAGCTAAGAGCGCCCCGTCACCGCTTTCGCGGCACGGTTTGCATTGGAAGAGTTCTATGAAAAGAGCCAAATTTTGCGGAATGCACAAATAAGACTCACAGAGGACAATGAAATGGGTAATGTTCAACATAGAGTTAGGCCCTATGTCGAACAACCGGAGGCCATAATGGCGGAGGACTTCACAAAATAAAGAGTGACCCGGGGGGCGAAACCCCCGGATCACATGTTCGACGAAGCATATTACCTCGTCCGGGTTAGGGGAAGGCCGGGTCTCATCACCCGGCACCCTCCAGTGGATCTCCTCCTGTGGGGGGAGAACGCCCAACTCGGCCAGCTCCTCCAGCTTGGCCTTGGTTACCGTGGATCGCGCCCAGTTGGCGGATATTGATTGGGTCATCCTTGGTTTAGCCGACTGTTTCCCTTTGGTCTTGGGAGCCATTGATTCAGTCTGCAAAGGTACAAGACAAAGAGGCACAAAGCATGAGACTCGGAAATCATGGATTCTCCGAGTATCGATAAACAGTATGAGAATTATTAACTATCCGGGTATCGAGTATCACTACAAAAACTATGGGCTATCTACGTATCAGCAAGCATTTGTGGAAGAAGGTTGATTGCCTATGTATCTAGCGCAAGTAAAAGAACCGGAATAAGTGGATTTTTCGGGTGTCAATGGCAGCCGCGGAAAATTTGGGCGGACTGAATCTAGATTGGAAATTTTACTATCGATTTTGCGGAGAAATTGATGACTATGAGAAATAGGGGATTGATGTGTGGTTGCCTATTGCGCATTTGGACCGGCTAGCATGGGTACCTACGACCTAAACCGGCGGGTGGATCTTACCGGCATGGATTGGAGAAGGACGCGACGGCGGCAGATGGCGCAGTCGTGGTGCCCGCGTGCGATTCCCGGCGGGCAGCTTGGAGGCGCGGCGGCGGAGTTTGGCGGCGGCACGGGGTGAGCTGTGGATGAACGCGGACGGCGGCGGCTTTGCTCCGGCGACGCTCGCGGGATCTCCGTGGTGGTGCTCTTTGTGCTCGAACGGGATGCGCTGGTGAGGAGGAAGAAAATGGAAGCAATGGACCGTTGGGGTTAGGTCACCCCCCCCTAGGTGCCTATATATAGGTACGGGTGGGGAAACCTAGGCTAACGGGCGGGAACCAAAATTTTCGGGATAAGGGATACCCGTCCAAGATTTTGGGGATATGCGTTAAGTGCCCGAGAGCAATATCCGGACAAAGTAAGAAGGGAATCTCTTCCGTGACATTCGGATCAATTAATGAGTGAAGTAAGCCGGATCTTTGGCATCTTCGCCAGGGCCTTGACCCGGAAAGTTAAAGATGGGCTTAGAGAGAGCCGGGTTATTATATGGACCACCATTGGAGTTAGGCCTAGCTGTTTATTAAAGCAACCTAACCCGACCTCTATGAACTTGTATGTTTATTATTTTTGCAGGGAATAGCGTGCGCTTCAAGGAGGATCCCGTGAAGCCCAAGCTATTCTGGGGACTACTGATGGAGGGATGATAACCCGGTAGGCTAACGCCAAGGAGTAACTCGGCCCAAAGGACGCTGCGCAAGACCCGGCTTAGGATAAAGAAGCTTCTAGAAGGCCCAGGAACGAAGGCCTCGTAACCCGGATTGTGGGTTCCGGTAAGGAAGTTTAGGGTTTGTGAGCAGTGTCCGGGTAGGATTCAGAGTGTGCCTTAGAGAGTAAGTCAGGGGGTCCGGATGTTATATAAGCCGGTCCCTAGGTTAGGGTTAAAAAAGCTTTACATGAGCAAGAACACGATCGCCAGATCGAGAGATTTCGAGTATCCATTGTAACACCAGTATCGAGCTAATATATTAGATCGTAGACTCGGTGACTTGATTGCCGGCTACCAGATCGCATATCACCATGATTTCCCTTGAGCTAAACCCTCTCCCAAACACTCGAGTCGATTTGCCCCAAGACAAGTTACCCCCGGTAACGTCTGCCGTGATTATCCCACGACAAGAAGACAACCATCTAGCTACAGCTACGAACCCGTAGTCCAAGGATGAACTACTCACGCATCACTCCGGAGGCAGGCATGGTGATGTAGAAGCCTCTGGTGATGATCTCCTCTCCGGCAGGGTGCCGGAAACCGCTTCAGAACCCCCCCTGATCTAGGGTTGACGGTGACGGCAGCTGCGGAACTTTTCGGGGATTTTTTTATCAGGTGTTTAGGGTTTTCCATCCGGGGGGATTAAATAGGCGACATGGCAAAGGCGGTGGAGCTCCAGGGGCCCCACACCCATAGTTGGCGCGCCCAGGGGGCCGCGCCACCCTATGGTGTGGCCCCCTGGTGCTCGTCTTCGACTCCTCTTCGGCGTTCAGGATGCTTCCGGGGAAAATAGGCACTTCGGGCTTTGTGGGGTCCAATTCCGAGAATGTTTCCTGAACAAATTTTCTGAAACTAAAAACAGCATAGAACAGGAAACTGGCACTTGGCATCTTGTTAATAGGTTAGTCCCGGAAAACGTATAAAAATGCTATAAATAAGGGAGAAAACAAGTAGCAATTGATATAATATGATCATGGAGCATTAGAAATTATAGATACGTTGGAGACGTATCAAGCATCCCCAAGATTAGTTCCTACTCGTCCTCGAGTAGGTAAACTATAAAACAATAATTTCTTAGGTGACATGCTACTAACATAAACTTGATCAATCTAATGTAAAAGCATATGCACGCTGAGATCATAGAACTTCAAACACAATCATGATAAATAGAACTTTAATAATAAAGCAGAGCAATTACTTTGCATCACAAAGAGTAACTCAAATAAAGGATCATGAATAATGATGCAAAGAAAGGTAAACGTTTGTTTCACGTATAGAGAAAGCATGGCAAAGTGATATTTCGCTAGTCCTTAAGAGTGGGGGAAAACATAAGTGCCAGGACACCTTCAAAGTTCATGAGGAAGACTAGAAAAAATAATTTCAGAACAAATAATATCACATTATGAAGTAATTATTGATGTTCATGGGACAAATGCACATAGAACTCAGAATGGCAAAAATGCTCTCTCAACTGTGCATAAAGTTAGAATATGGAGACTCAACGTAAAAGTAAAAGAAAGGCCCTTCGCAGAGGGAAGTAGGGATCACTCATGTGCTAGAGCTTTTATTTTATTAAACAGAGGTATTAAAAGTTTGACACTCCTCCCATCCATCTTTCACAAACCATGGCTAACCGAATCCTTGGGTGCCTGCCAACAATCACATACCATGGAGGAGTGTCTATATTTTGGGAGATGTATGATAATGTCAACGAATGGTAAACAGAAAATACAGTACGTCATAAGCCAACTAGATTCAGAAGAGCGGCTCCTATGGTGAAGGACGCAACTGGTGTAGAAGGTCATCCCTCTTTCTCTATTGTTTACACAATTATGTTTTGACTCATAAATCAGGGGCAAAAATAGTGAAGAGAATTTGTTTGCATTAATTTGGGGCCGGGCACCCTGCTTCCTGCTCTTCTATCATTTGGATAAGCGGATGAAGCCGCTAGTCCAGGGTGTGAAATCCAATCAACAAGTGAGATAAATATTCTCTATTTACGTCCTCATGAGCAAAAACATGAACATAAAGCAGGAGTAATTTTGAAGGTTTTAAAGGCAACACATGAGCAATTTACTTTGGAATGGCAGTTAAATACCACATGTAGGTAGGTATGGTGGACACAATGGGAAAAACTTTGGTTTTAAGGGTGTTCGGATGCACGAATAGAGCTCATACTCAGTACAGGTGGAGGCTAGCAAAAGACTAGGAGCGACAAATCAAGAGAGCATAAGAGCCATAATCATGCATAGCGACATAAGCATCATTAATTAAAACATAGTAGTATCACAAGTTCAAAAACTAAGTGGTCATGGAGGCTATTCGTGACTGGTTTGTAGTCATAAACATGGTGTGAGCATGCGCCAAGTCAACCAAATAAAACATTCAAAAGAGAATGCCATATATTGATGCTTTACTATTACAAGAACAACTCATGAATCTTTCAAGACATATTAAACACTCTCATCTATTTGAGTCTAATCATGCTACTAAATAACCACAAGGCTTTAAAACTAAAATAACATTTAGCATGGCATGAAAAGGTTCTAGCCACAGTCTATACAAGCTTCTACTAGTATTGTTAAAAATTCTACCTCAAGCAACAGTTTTCTTTCTCCCAACAAGCACCATAAAAAACATGCTTTAACAAAAATACTCTTTATGATACAGCAATAAAACATGATAGTACTCACATAACACTACTAAAACTAACATCTCTAATAAGAGATGCATGCAAAACAGGAGCTAAATAAATGCAGCAGCTAGACAGAGATTAAGAATACAAAGTATTCCCATGAAAAAGCGGAGCGTGTCACTCTCCGATAAAAGAACTCTGGGGTCCAACCAAGCTTATTGAAAAAGTAAAAACAAACTGAAAGAAAAAATAAAAAAACTGAAAACAAAAATAAAAGACGCTCCAAGTAAAGCACATAAGATGCGATCGAATAAAAATATAGTTTCACTAGAAGTGACCTGATAATTTGTTGATGAAGAAGGGGATGCCTTGGGAATCCCCAAGCTTAGACGCTTGAGACTTCTTAGAATTTGTTGGGATGTACCACCGGGGCATCCCCAAGATTAGTTTTTCACTCTTCTTGGTCACATCATATCATCCTCTTCTCTTGACCCTTGAAAACTTCCTTCACACCATAATTCTCACAATCTTCATTAGCAACGTTAGTGCAATTGAAATAATAAATTCACATGATTCAGTTTCAACACAAGTCTAACACTCAAAAACACATTAGCTACTGTCACAACTTCTTTTAAAACTGTTTTTCTCAAAAGAACACCAAAATAAAGAGATTAAGGTGCAAATGCAATAAATGGCAGAAATCTGTCAAAACAGAACAGCAGGTAAAGATCGATTTTTTCAAAAATCTTCTGTTGCTCAAATCAAAAAGTGGTCAACTAAGAAAAGTTGCGTATATAACTTAGGATTAAGCACAAACAAACTTAGGTTATTTTGTATTTTATGTGATGTTTTACGGAATTAACAGTGGACAACAGAAATCTGTTTCCTGCTCAGAAATCCGAAATATAGCCTCAACTTTCCACTAGAGGCTTTACTTGGATCAACAAAAGCTCAAAAGAAAAGATACAGAGGGGTTGCTAAGGAAATAGAAAACACCCAGGTGCAAAGCACAACAAATAAAACGAAATAAAACGAGTTGAAAACAGCTAAATAAAACGGGTTATCTCCCGGTAGCGCTTTTCTTTAACGCCTTTTAGCTAGGCATAAAAGGGCAACTCAAGTATTTTCAAGTGAAGCATTCAAATCAACATTTGGCAATTCTTTAATAATGCATTGTATTTTATCTAAGTGAGTTTCAAAGGTTCCTCTCTTAGTACTTTTAGGTTTACTATCTTCATCAAATAAATTATCAGGAACAATCCAATCAAAATTCTTTTCTTGGGCTTCGTGCAGTGCTACTAATTAAAAGGGGATTGGTATTTTATCCTCGTTTTCATTATTAGATTCAGTTTTTTCTAGAGCACAAATAGTTTCTAAACATGAGCCAAGCATACTAAAACGATCAAAGACTTTTCTAGCTTCTATAGCAACATCTCCAAATTCTTTAAGCATAGTTTCTAAGATGAAGCTTCTTTTCTCAACATCTTCAATATTATTAAAGTTGAGGAACATATGTTGCATTATGGGATGGAGGTTAACAAACCTAGCTTCTATCATATGAACTAAGGAAGTTGCAGCACTCTCGTAATTTGGAGCAAGTTCTACTATGGATTTTTCCTCAAAGTTATCATGCTCACTAACATGATCAAAGAATTCTTTAACAGTGTCCCTTCCAAGTATAGAACCACTTCCTACCGGCAAATCTTTCAAGGTAAACTTAGGGAACAACGTGATGAGAACTAACAACGTAGAGAGAAGAATAACAACTAGACCGAGAACTACTTTTTGTGTGTTTTTTATAAAGTGAAGCAAAACAAGACAAAAATAAAAAAAACAAGACAATAAACAAAATAAAGAGGTTGAGAGTGAGAGACTCCCCTTGCCAGAAGAATTCTTCCTCCCTGGCAACGGCACCAGAAATTCTTGATTGCAAACATTGATGGTGTGTTGGAAACCCCAAGAGGAAGGTGTGATGAGAAAGTGGCAAGAATTTCCCCCAGTTAACAATGAAGGTTATCAATCCAGTAGGAGGAAGAGGATCTCAGGAAGGTTGATGCCACCGACGGTGGTGCTGGCGCTTCACCGGTGTCAGCAACAACGTGGAACCTGCACACAACACAACCAAAATACTTTGTCCCAACGGTACAATGAGGTTGTCAATCTCACTGGTCTTGCTGAAAACAAAGATTAGACGTATAGTGTGGAAAATGATGTATGCTTGCAGTAAGTAAAGAAAGCAGTAAATAGTTGTGGTTTGTTTAACAGTGTGGAAAAATGGACCGGGGTTCATAGGTTTACTAGTGGTGTCTCTCTATAAAAGATAGCATGCTGGGTGAACAAATTACAGATGGGCAATTGGAAATAGAGGTTGCACCGTAGTGCACAATATAACATGATGATTACTATGATATTCAGTGCGGGCATTATAACAATATACATAGAGTTAAATCCATCTGCATCTATGACTAATAATCCACCCTCAGGTTATCATCCGAACCCCCTTAGGTATTAAGTTGCAAGCAACAGATAACTGCATTAAACAAAGTGTGTAATGTAAGCAATGATTATGCACGCGGGCACACTCACCGATGTTTTCTCCCTAATGGCAACAACACGCCCCCTCCCCTTCACGATTTTGTCACTCGAGCAAGGTGGTGAGGAGACATGAACCCACTATCGAGCATAAATACTCCCTCTTGGAGTCACTAGCACCTACTTGGCCAGAGCAACCACTAGCAACGAAAAGCATGCAAGGTCACAAATAACATATGAAAATAAAGACTATAATCAACTTGGCATAAGGTCAATATTCATTGGATCCCAGCAAACACAACACATAGATTTACATAAGATAAATCTCGATCATGTTAGGCAGCTCACGAGATCTAAACATGGAGGCATATGAGGAGAAGACAACCATGTAGCTACAGCTACGAACCCGTAGTCCAAGGATAAACTACTCACGCATCGCTCCAGAGGCAGGCATGGTGCTGTAGAAGCCTCCGGTGATGATCTCCTCTCCAGCAGGGTGCCGGAAACAGCTTCAGAACCCCCCCCCCCCGATCTAGGGTTGACGGTGACAGCGGCTGCGGAACTTTTCGGGGATTTTTTTATTAGGTGTTTAGGGTTTTCCATCCGGGGGGATTAAATAGGTGAAAGGGCAAAGGCGGTGGAGCTCCAGGGGCCCCACACCCATAGCTGGCGCGGCCAGGGGGCCGCGCCACCCTATGGTGTGGCCCCCTGGTGCCCGTCTTCGACTCCTCTTTGGTGTTCTGGATGCTTTCGGGGAAAATAGGCACTTCGGGCTTTGTGGGGTCCAATTTCGAGAATGTTTCCAAAACAACTTTTCAGAAACCAAAAACAGCACAAAACAGGGAACTGGCACTTAGCATCTTGTTAATAGGTTTGTCCCGGAAAATGTATAAAAATTCTATAAATAAGGGAGAACACAAGTATAAATTGACATAATCTGATCATGGAGCATTAGAAATTATAGATACGTTGGAGACGTATCAATGATCTCCTCTCCAGCAGGGTTCCGGAAGACAGCTTCAGAACCCTCCTTATCTAGGTTTGACGACGAAGGCGGCTGCGAAACTTTTCAAGGATTTTTTATCAGGTACCTAGGGTTTTCCTTCGGAGGGGAATAAATAGGCGAAAGGGCAACGTCGGTGGGCCACCAGGGTGGCCTCACCACCCCCAAGCGCGGCCAAGGGGGGCCGCGCCTGCCTATGGTGAGGGCCCCCCCTCGTGCCCGTCTTCGACACTTCTTCGGACTTCTGGATGCTTCCGGGGAAAATATGAATTTCGGGATTCGTGGGGTTCAATTCCGAGAATATTTCCAGAACAACTTTTATGAAATAAAAAATAGCAGAAAACAGGGAACTGGCACTTGGCATCTTGTTAATAGGTTAGTCCCGGAAAACGTGTAAAAATGCTATAAAGAAGGGAGAAAACATGTAGCAATTGGCATAATATCAACATGGAACATCAGTAATTATAGATACGTTGGAGACGTATCAGTATTCATGGATGATTTCTCCATCTATCGGACTTCTTTTAATACTTGTTTGCACAACCTTGATGAAATTTGCAGAGATGTGAGGAAACTAATCTTGTTCTTAATTGGGAGAAATGCCACTTTATGGTTAATGAAGGGATTGTTCTTGGACATCAAATTTTTCAAAGAGTTATTGAAGTTGATAGAGCTAAAGTGGAAGCAATAGAGAAAATGCCCTGTCCCGGGGATGTTAAAGGTATTCGTAGTGTTCTTGGTCATGCTGGTTTTTATAGGAGGTTTATTAAAGATTGCTCTAAAATATAAAAACCTCTTATTAATCTTCTTCAAAAAGATGTACCTTTTGTTTTTTATGATGATTGTAAGAAAGCTTTTGAGACTTTAAAGAAGGCTTTAACTACTGCTCCAATTGTTCAACCACCTGACTGGAATTTACCTTTTGAAATTATGTGTGATGCTAGTGATTTTGCTGTAGGTGTTGTTCTTGGACAACGAATAGATAATAAATTGAATGTTATTCATTATTCTAGTAAGACTCTTGATGCCGCTCAAAACAATTATGATGCTACTAAAAAAGAGTTCTTAGCAGTAGTTTTTGCATGTGATAAGTTTAGACCTGATATTGTTGATTCAAAGGTTACTATTCATACTGATCATGCTACTATTAGCTACCTCATGGAAAAGAAAGATGCTAAGGCTAGGCTTATTAGATGGGTGCTTCTTTTACAAGATTTTGATTTGCATATTATGGATAGGAAGGGTGCTGAAAATCCTGTTGCTTATAACTTGTCTAGATTGGAAAACATTGCTTTTGACCCTATTCCTGTTAATGATAGTTTTCCAAATGAACAATTGGCTGCAATAAAGGTAAAATCCCAAGATAGTCCATGGTATGCTGATTATGCTAACTTTATTGTTTCAAAGTATTTGCCTCCAACATTTAAAGCTCAACAAAGAAGAAAATTCTTCTATGATTTGAGGCATTATTTTTGGGATGACTCGCATTTATATAAAGAAGGAGTAGATGGTATTATGAGAAGATGTGTTCTAGATCATGAACAATGTGAAATATTGAAAAAGTGCCATGTCAGTGCCTATGGAGGACATCACGCTGGAGATAGAACCGCACAAAAGGTTCTACAATCAGGTTTCTGTTGTCCTACTCTCTTTAAAGATGCACGAAAATTTATTTTATCTTGTGATGAATGTCAAAGAGTTGGTAATTTTTCTAGATGCAATTAAATTCCTATGAGTTATTCTCTTGTTGTTGAACCTTTTGATTGTTAGGGATTTGACTTTATGGGTCCTTTTCCTCCTTCGAATGGTTATACTGACATTCTTGTTGCTGTTGATTATGTTACTAAGCGGGTAGAAACTATACCTAAAAAAGTGCTGACGGTGAGACCTCTCTAAAAATGCTTAAAGATGTTATTTTCCATAGGTTTGGTGTGCCTAGATATCTTATTACTGATGGAGGTTCTCATTTTATTCATGGTGGTTTTAGAAAAACCCTTGCTAATTATGATGTTAATCATATAATTGCCTCACCTTATCATCCTCAAACAAGTGGGCAAGTAGAATTATCAAATAGAGAAATTAAATCTATCTTGCAAAAGACTGTTAACAAATCAAGGAAGAATTGGTTTGATAAGTTGAATGATGCTTTATGGGCTTATAGAACTGCTTATGAAAATTCGGTGGGTATGTCTCCTTATAAAATAGTTTATGGAAAAGCTTGTGACTTGCCTTTATAATTAGAACACAAAGCTTATTGGGCAGTGAAAGAACTCAAAAAAGATTTTAAACTTGCTGGTAAGAAAAGAATGCTTGATTTGAATCATTTAGATGAATGGAGATGTGAAGCTTATGAAAATGTTAAACTATTCAAAGAGAAAGTTAAACAATGTCATGATAAAAGAATCCCTAAAAGAGAGTTTCATGTTGGTGAGAAAGTTCTATTGTATCGGTATCGTCTCAGATTTTTTGCAGGAAAATTACTCTCTAGATGGGAAGAACCTTATATTATTAAATAAGTGTATCGTTCGGGTGCAATCAAAATTGCTTCCCTTAAACATAACACTACACAAGTGGTAAATGGGTAAAGACTCGAACATTATATTTCTGGGGATTCCTATGATGAAGATGTTGATGTTATTCAAGTAATGACTCCGAAGAAGTTCATTAGAGGGAAGATTCCAGAATCTGCATAGTCCGCTTTCGAATAGGTAACAATTCTGTTAAAAAGAAGTTCGCGGAATACCTTCCAAGTTATAATTTATTGGTTTTTGGAAAATATGAAAAATACTGAGCTGAAGAAGAGTAGGAGGAGGTGCCCGAGGGCACCACACCACCTGGGGTGCAGGCCCACCCCTGGCTGCGCCACCATATGGTGTGGGCGCCCTGGAGCCCCTCTTTGACTCGTTTTGACCTAGACTTTCCTTTCGTTACGTATTTTCTGATATTTAACCCCCGGACCCCCCGAGATCCGTATATCGTTTTCTCGTCGTGTTTCTGTTTTGGCTTGTTTCTGCTAGGAACTGTTTTCAGTTCTAGAAGCACCATGGCCTCCGCCAAAAACAACAAGGGGAAGGAGCCAATGGAAGATGATCTCCAAGGTCCAAGCGCAAGAACATGGATCAGGGCATCAAGAGAGAAGCAAAAAGGACGTCATCAAGCAGTGTTTATTCTTGTAGCATGCAGGGACCAGGCCATCATTTCTGAGCCTCAGTCCCATCCCTGGAGTAGAGGAAGCTCTTCGAGTTGCAGATGAGTTCTGTGAATGTTATCGAGCTTTAAGGACGGAGGTAGAGATTCTTCAAGAGGAGAACGACAGGTTTCGAGAGATGCTGCAACTTTTCACGCCTTGCTTGAGAAGAATGCACCACCAGCGCCACCAAAGAACTGATTCTTCATTGGTATTGGCATCCCCTTGGCTTGTTCCAAGCTTGGGGGAGTGCCGCGGTATCACACCTTTATCTTTCACCCTTTTTTACTTTTTAGTAGAGTCATATCATCAGTAGAGAAAATATCATATAGTATGGCTTGTAGTATGGAAGTATCACTCTTTAGTTGGTTATTGTTGTATCCCTTGGTTTGAGTTGCCGTAATGAAATATTAATGAGAAGTTTCATCATCTACTTTCTCTACTTTATTTTAGTTTGCAACTTTTGTTATATGGTTGATCTTGTTATTAGTATTGGTATCAATGTTGGAGCTACAAATTAATCTAGTTGGTTTTGGCAAACTTAGCATTGGTCAGTATGCAACAATTCATTGAGACTTAAGTAGAAAAGATGGAGTTGCAGTTGATATATTATTCCATGATCTTTCTTTCTTGTTAGCTCATAAGCTTAGTATTCTCAAATAAGTCTGTTTGTATCTTCAAGGAAGATTGCATGATTGGTTGTATCATATATGTATTTGTTTGTTTTACCTCAATTCTTATGCTTGCTACCCAACCTTGCTAGCCAAAAACCTGTACTGAGAGGGAATGCTTCTCGTGCATCCAAACCATGAGCCCAAAACCATGCCATTTGTGTCCACCATACCTACCTATATGTGGTACTTCACCGCCACTCCAAGCAAAATTCTTGTGTGCTACCTTTAAAACCTTCAAAATTACACCTATTTTGTGCCCCTGTTTTAGCTCACGAGGATGCAAATAGAGAATCTTTATCTCACTTGTTCATTGGATTTCACACCCTGGATTAGTGGCTTCATCCGCTTATCCAAATGCTAGAAGATCTGGCAGCAGGGTTCCCAGCCCCCAAATAATAATACAAATTCTCTTCACTGTTTTTGCCCCTGACAAAAGAGAAAGAGGGATGACCTTCTATACCAGTTGCGTCCTTCAATGGGAGCTGCTCTTGTGAAGTCTAGTTGGATTGTGACATACTGTATTTTCTGTTTGCCATTCGTTGACATAAACATATTGTTGGGAATATGCCCTAGAGGCAATCATGTATGATGTAATTCCCAATATATTCATAAAGTTATTAAGTTGTCCTTTGGTTTGAACATCTGATATATGTAATTGAATATGTGATTCGATTGTGGAACTATGTATTCATGTTGTTCATACTAATTGTCCTTGGTCGTTAAGGTTGTGCTGGACACTGTGACGCCCCGAGATCGGGCACTATGCAGATTTCAGCATTTCCGCCAAAATCCGCATAATAACCGATTTCAGGTTGCCACTTGTGATAACATTACAACAGTTCACGAATAATCCACAACAACAACAGAGAAGGTATATACAAGACGACTCAAACGAGTCAAGGATACAACTGATACAATACAAAGATCCAAATAACAACGAAAGAAACAACATAGCGTCCGACTACGGACAAGATACAAATTGGACTAAGAGTCCAGAAGATAACCGATGGCGTCCAATCCCTGCCCAGGCCAATCCGGAGGGATTCCCAAGCTAACGTCGTCAGACTTCAAACCTGTTGACTGCAATGTGGAATATGCAGCCACGAAAAGGATTCGTGGGTCAGTACGGTTATGTACTGGCAAGTGGATAACCCATACTCACAAGATACCAGCGTAACCAATCATCACAAGATACAAATACTTTGGGTACAACGGAAGGAAGGGATTATTGCAAAGAAGCGGCAGCGGGCTGCACTAACTAACTACAGAGACGCGCTACAACATCCGGCTAAAAGAAAGGGATAAGATAGCGCGACAAAACCAACTATAACTACTCACCAAACAATACCCATCCAATGTTACCCCCTACTAAGGAAGCAACCCAAGGAAACTCACACGGTTGATTAAGGTGACATTCATTTTTATGATGGAGGTAATCTATATTACTAGTCAAGTTATCATCGTTAAGTGTAAGTTGTCTGAGTACTTGTTAGCCAGCACTTTCACCAAGTCATCCATAACCGCGGACAACACGGCTTCTCGAGAAGATTTAACCCTGCAGGGATGCACCAATTTGGCCGTACACGTAAGAATGACCCGCCAGATGGAAATGCACTTCCACCAAGCGAGGCACTCAACACAACCCAACTCTTCTGCGCATCAAGCCAAAGAACCCCGTGCAATTGAGTGCACGGCTAATCAAGCCCCACGAGGAAAAGGGGACCCTCATAGCACTCTAAGAACGTGTCTCCCTAAATGCCGACTACAAAAGTTCCACCCTGGCGCCAAGGGTTCGCACCTGCATATGCATGCGGCAAATGGAAAACCCGAACTAAATGAGGCGATTTGGACGAGATGCGAATCGAATCAAAGTTGCGGGGGGCGCCCATACTCGCTTCCCACATGCGGTTAGTGCGCTCATCGTGGATCGGAGGACAAGACCCTTTTTCTAATTAGGGTCGACACTAGCAGGCCTCAAAACCACGCCGGGCCTCCTGCCGGTGCCTTATCATCAAATTAATATTACCCAAAACATTAACATGTTGTTGATTGAATTGAAACCCAACTATCAAACTAAACAGGTGATAAGACGGACAACAAGACTTGAGCGCAAACAACACTAAGCATGCAACTACAACACGAGGGTCAACAAGGTAAACAAGCAACAGGTAATAGGAAGTGGAAGGAAAGCTATATCATGGCTGCAAGGTAAACATATGATAGGATCAAGACACAAGCATCGAATCATAAGGCTAGCATAAAGATAACGGAAAGAATCGGTAACAAGTGATGAAAGGCAGCCATAGGTAGCAAGTGAGTATACTTGCCTGAGATCCAGCAAGTAGAGGTACATCCGAAGAACTTGTCATTGCTCACATCATCTCAACGTCCTATCCGCGAAGAAGCAACGAACTAGAACAAACACCGGATGCAACAGTTACTACTACAGCAAAAGATCCAGCATGATACTATTTTATATGCATGACAAGTTTAAGGATGCATCAAAGATAAACTAGTTGACATGGTAAACATATTTAAATGGGCCCATATGCAATTTGGATTGCATATGGAAAAGCCCATGAATTAATGTTGAATTAAATGATCTACAAATAACCATCATGTGAAAGTTGATTAGAATGATGCATGGATGATGAAAACAATAAGAAAACAACAATAGCTTCAGTTTGATATGTTGTTTACCAAGTTTGGAATTTTATTTATTAAGTTATGAACTTTGGCATTTTAAATGATTTAAACAAACATTTGTTGTTTTCACCAATTTTAAATGTTCAAAACAGATAACAAAATTTATATTTCGAAAGAACACAAAATTTTAGATGGAATACATATTTCATTTGTTGAATTTGAATTTAAAATGAGCAAGTTATCAAATTAGCAATTTTAAATGCATTAAATAAACAATTAGTTGTTTTCAGCAAATTAACTTATTTAAAACAGATAACAAAGTTGATATTTGCAAAGTTCATGAAAAATGGGATGGAAAACATATTTTATTTGTTGAAATTGGATTTTAATTGAGCAAGTTATGAATTTCACCATTTAAATGATTTAATTAAAGCATTAAGTAATTGCATTAGTTTTATTTATCCAAAATAGAAAACAAATTTTATATTTGGAAAGAGCATGAAATTTTGGATGGAAAACATATAAAGTTTGTGTTGTTTGGATTAACAGTTTAAAAGATATGATTTATAGAAGATAACACCTTTTTCTGGAATTTCTGAAAAACAGGAAATGTACTGGAACTTTTCCCACCGAAGGAAATCTAGCTACACTGAATGACATGCGGGCTCGGGGGAAGCTGACTGGGCTGCAGCTGCCAGGACGCTGACAGATGGGGCCGGATGGCCAGATCGGAATAAAAAGAGGAAAAAGCGGGGGGCTTTGCTGCGGAAGGGGATCGAACCGGGGATCTCTCCCTCGCGCGGATTGGTGGTCTAGCCACTGGGCTGTGGAGCGGGTTGTGATACAATACGAAACTGACAGAATAAGAGGTGTCTCTGCGCAGAAAATAGAAGGGAAAAAGGGGGGCTTAATCCGCGCACGGGGGGATCGAACCAGGGATCTCCTGGGTGCGGACAGAGGCGCTAGCCACTGGGCTAGGAACGGTTCGATGCTTATTATGGGCCGCGACTGAACATGTAATGTTCCCAGAGCGAGTTCCTGACGAAACTGAAGCTGCACACCTACACGGACGAAACAAGAGCTGCTGCTAGTACATGATGCGATCGGACAGGAGAGCTACGGGAATCGAGAGGGGTGCTCACCATGGGGTGGTTCAGAGGCGAGGACGGCGAGGGGATTCCATTCCCGCGGTCGGTACAGCTCGAGGAGGTCCGAGGCGACGAGGCGACGGCGGCCTCTGGCGGAGCTTTTCTCTGCAGTTGGAAGAAGAACAGGGGAACAAAGAAGAAACTAGGAGGAGGGGAAGGAGGGAGATGTCGGCGGCAGGAGGAAGAGAGAAGGGCCTAGGGTTTGGGGAGGGGAGGAGAGGCGGCTTTATGCCGTGGGGGAGGAGGGGAGCAGGTGGCTCGGGGTGCTTTTCCCCCATGGCTGGCGTCAGCCACCGTACGGAGGTGGGGGAAGCGGGCACGCAGGCCGCGCTGCTGGGCAGGGGTCGTAGGTGGGCTGGCCCTTTTTGGGCCGGCCTGCCTCCCCCTGCCTGGCTGGCTTTTTTTTTGTAAAGAATGGATGAAAGAAAAGAGGAAATTGGAGGAGTTAAAATGCTCAGAAAATTATGGGGTTAATTTATTTGTGTTTAGAATTGAAAAAGCATAGTTGCACCAATGTTTGTTTTTTGAAAATTTCAAACTTGGTTTGAAATTTGAATTTGAGGTGAATTTGAACCAAATTGAAAATTGAGGGAGTTTCAAGTTTCCAAAAATCATGAATTTGATTTCCTTGCACTTGACATTCAAAATGCCCAAGTGTGGAAACTTTTGTTTTTGGAAATTTTGAAAGTTTGTTTGAGTTTTGAATTTAAATGACATTTGGGTGAAAATAAATGCAATGCATAGGATGCATGATGCAATGCAATGCAAAAAGAAAGAAAAAAACAACAACCAAAACCTAATTGGGGGGGAAAATCCCCCGGGTGTTACAGACACACACCCTAGACTAATGTGAGTGTTGGCTGATGACACGGTTCCACTTGTCATGGGCATGGTGATCCCATTCCAACGTTCACGGACTTGGCTAAAGAGTTTAGCAAGTCGGACTGACCCATATTGAGATGCAACGAGTACATCGTCATTTGCATGTCTCAATCAGTGTAATCCTTAGACCTGAGGTTGTCACACAATCCGAGTTGTGGATCACCGACTTAGGTTCTGTCAAACGCTGTTCTGTGACAAGGCAGTTATAAAAGCAGAGTTCGGGTCGAATGAGAAGCAAGTTGCGTGATGTGGATAATCAAGATGGGATTTTGCCCCTCCAAATGGAGAGATATTCTCTGGGCCCCCTCGAGTGATATGATTCAGGAAGCATGGCCATGCGCGACTCAGTTAAGTGTTAACTGTGTCTGTTGACTAAGAGTTAGTCAGATGAATCATACATCACGGACTGAGAAGAGAGTTGAGCTATTTAAGGGATGACGATAAATCGCCTATAGTTCGACAAGGTATATCGTGAGGCAAAAGGGACTAAGACTAAAAGTCACATTGCAAGGTATGTCGTCATGACTCAATGGGACTTGGGAGTCGGCATGTTCTGCTAGGAGCCGCTACCGATTGATCGATTGGGAGTTGGACTCCAATCGTGTCCAAGTCGCCATGAGCCTGCAGGGTCGCACACTTAAGAGCGGGAGCAAATGTATTGGTCGGTTTGGACCCGAACCGGAAATGGACTGAATTGTGAGTTGGACTCACAGAGGGAATGGGCCACAAGTGTTGTGAAGCCCGCTACCATTCGCTATATAAAGAGGGGCGCAGGCTGCCCATCGGGTACGTTAGTCCAGTCCCATGCGTTGGGAACCCTAGCCCCACTAAGTCCAGCCATCGCACCGGACCTAGCAGTCCGCCGTCGGAGCTCCTCCTCGTACGTGTGGATACCGGCAGAGGTGTTGTCCGTTCAGCACTTCGGTTCGCGGGATTGGATCGGACGGATCGGAACGTGGGACTGCACTGCCCTGACGCGCTGCATCGATAATCCGCAACCGCGCGTCTAGTGGTAATCATCGTGGCCTTCTACCTCGGCTAGATCTTGGAAGTACCGCGTAGGAAAAAGTTCTGTTTATCTCTACGCGTTCTAACACATACACCTCTCAAAATTAGACACTCCTCCATGGTTTGTGATTGTTGGCAGGCACCCGAGGATTAGGTTAGCCATGGTTTGTGTAAGAAAGGTTGGGAGGAGTGTCAACCATTTTATACCTTTGTTTTACAAAATAAAAGCTCTAGCACATAAGTGATCCATGCTTCCCTCTGCGAAGGGCCTATCTTTTACCTTTATGTTGAGTCAGTAAACCTACTCCTTTCTGTCTTAAGCAAGCATTTGAGTTGTTGTGATCCATCCATTTATATGTTGATTTACTCAACCATGTTCTTTGTTCTTCCTTGTTTGTATACATGTTTTTATCAGTTTGAATACCACTTTGAAAGTTACCATTGTCTACAAAGAGACCGTTATAATTGAGCATGATAAACTCTGCAATATAAGCTCTAGTATAAAGACTCTGATCCAAAGATAAGTACACTATTAATTGTTCTGTGACCAAGAACAAAGTTTGCCTTTACCAATTTTGATTTACTTTTGCACCTTTATTGTGATTTCCTCTATTTGTTTCAAGTTTCATTATATGAGAGAAAGTTTCCGTCTAAAATGACTTGTTCTTTGTTAGATGTGATGCCTCTTGTCCGTATTTTATTTATCGACACCTCACTCCATAAACCTATGGTCATGTTTACTAAGTTCAGTTTCACTTGGGGACAAGCGAGATCTAAGCTTGGGGGAGTTGATACGTCCATTTTGCATCACTGTTTTGTATTATTATTTTCTGTTATTCATCGATATATTTCATGTTATGATGCACCTTATTTTGCATGTTCCATAATTTTTGGAGAGTAAACGCAGGAACCAGAAATCTGATGGAAAAAGCATTGTCAAGATACCCTATTTTAGAGGATCGGAAGAAGAGGGGGGATACCAGAGGAGTCTTAGAAGTTCCGAGGAGGAAGTGAGCCAGAAGGGCACCCGGAGGGGAGCCACCTGGGGTCCACACCACCAGGCGGCGGCGCCCCCTCTAGCCGCGCCTGGGGGTGGTCTGACCCCCCTAGCCCACTCCGGGACACGCCCCCCTCGCGTACTTGACCCCCATGGAACCTAAGCCCCAGAACATCATCGAAGAATTATTCCTCCGCTGCCTCGGGGCGGAAAACACCACAGAGAGAAAAGCTCTCCGGCAGGGAGAAATCTGCCGGGGAAATTCCTCCCCGGAGAGGGGGAAACATCACCATAGTCACCATCATTGCTCCGGGCATCATCAAGATCGTCATCGTCATCATCATCACCACCATCACCATCACCATCACCCTCATCATCCAACTTCATCCCGCTGTAACAATTAGGGGTCTCTATCGTTGTTTTACATTAGATCTCTCTCGGTGTGGATTACTTGTTAGTAGTTGATGCTTGTGAGATTTATCAGTGTTTGCACTTTATGACCACATTGTTATTATCCATTATATCACCTCTGATTATGATCCATATGATGTCTCGTGAGTAGTTTGTTTAGTTCTTGAGGACATGGGAGAAGTCATGATGTTAGTAGTGAAGTTATGTTGAAGTAATATCTCGTGGTTCAGTATTTAAGTTGTGGTGCTATTCTTCTAGTGGTGTCATGTGAACGTCGACTACATGATACTTCACCTTTATGGGCCTAGGAGGATGCATTGTTTATTTGGCTACTAATTGTGGTCTTGCCGGAGTGACAGAAACCTAATCCCCCGTTAGGAAACCAATGCACGAGGGAGTGTAGGATCACGAAGTTTTAAGGTTGTGGTTAGATTTATCTTAATTATTTTCTTGTATTTGCGGATGCTTATGAGGGGTATAATCACAAGTATGTATTATTCCTAGTTGGGTGGTGCATTAGCATAGGTTCACCCACACAACACTTCACGAACCAATAAATATTAATCAACCGTAATGAAGCGAAAGCACTTTACAAGATTCCCATGTGTCCTCGAGAATGTTTAGTCACCATAAGTAAAACAACCGGCTTGTCCTTTGCTCTCAAAAGTATTGGGACACTCGCTGCAATCATTGTTTCTATTTATTTATTTATTCACACTTTATTTATCTGCTATATGATACGTTATAAGTGTATCCCTAATTTCTGATGCTCCATGATCATATTATGCCAATTGCTACATATTTTCTCCCTTCTTTATGTCATTTTTATCGATTTTCCGGACTAACCTATTAACAAGATGCCACAGGGCCAGTTCCATGTTTTCTGCTGTTTTTAGTTTCAGAAAAGTTGTTCTGGAAATATTCTCGGAATTTGAAAAATCGAAGCCCGAAAGTCCTATTTTCCCCGGAAGCATCCAGAAGACCAAAGAGGAGCTGAAGAGGGGCAGCAGGGGGCCACACCATAGGGTGGCGTGGCCCCCTGACCGCGCCATCTATGGGTGTGGGGCCCCCCGGCCTCCACCGCCTTTGCCCTTTCGCCTATTTAAGCCCCCCGGATGGAAAACCCTAAACACCTGATCAAAACCCCCGAAAAAGTTCTGCAGCCGCCGTCATTGTCAACCCCAGATCAGGGGTCTTCTCAAGTTGTTTCCGGCACCCTACCGAAGAGGAGATCATCACCGGAGGCTTCTTCATCACCATGCCTGCCTCCGGAGTGATGCGTGAGTAGTTCATCCTTGGACTACGGGTTCGTAGCTATAGCTAGATGGTTGTCTTCTCCTCATATGCCTCCATGTTTAGATCTCGTGAGCTGCCTATCATGATCGAGATTGATCTTATGTAATTCTCTGTGTTGTGTTTGCTGGGATCCCATGAATATTAACCTTATGCCAAGTTTATTATAGTCTTTATTTGCATATGTTATTTGTGATCTTGCATGCTCTCCGTTGCTAGTGGTTATTCTAGCCAAGTAGTTGCTAGTTACTCGAAGAGGGAGTATTTATGCTCGATAGTGGGTTCATACCTCCTTGTTGCCTTGCTCGAGTGACAGAAACATGAAGGGGGAGGATGTGTTGTTGCCATTAGGGAGAAAACAACGGTGAGAGTGTCCGCGTGCATAATCATTGCTTACATTACACACTTTGTTTAATGCAATTATCTGTTGCTTGCAACTTAATACCTAAGGAGGTTCGGATGATAACCTAAGGGTGGATTATTAGTCATAGATGCAGATGGATGTCATTCTATGTATCTTGTTGTAATGCCCGCACTAAATAGCATAGTAATCTTCATGTCATATTGTGCACTAGGGTGCAACCTCTATTTGTCAATTTCCCAGTTGTAATTTGTTCACCCAGCATGCTATCTTTTATGGAGAGACACCACTAGTGAAACTATGAACACCGGTCCATAGATGAACAACAAAAATATTATAAGGAACGCCGCTTGTCACAAAAAGGAATACACTTATGGGAGCAAATTAATAAATTGCATGACTATGCTAAAAACTTATGCTCTACTTATAATGTTACTTATAGCTTTGATAAATCTTGCTGCTGTAGGAGGTATGAACACCTCCCTTTGCAATGTGAGTGTAATGATGATGTTACCATGTATTTTTATGTTAAGGGAAATTATGAATTATATGATGTGGAACAAATTGAAGAATTTATTGCTTGGAAGGGTGCATTCAAAATTGCCTATTTGCTTGAAAGTATTGATGATGCACCATATAAATACGAGATTTATGCTATACTTGAATATTGATTTGATAATTACAAAGATCATAATTACTACATACTAGAATATCTTAATAAATGCTCTCAACCTAAGGAAGAGACTAATGCCTTGCAGGAGCCTATGGAAGTAGAAACTACTGAATCTGGAAGCTCATTGGATGAAAAAGAGGAGGAGAGTGATGAGCGAGAGGAGGAAGAATGGAACCCATGTCTACCTCCCAATTATAGTAACTCTTTAACTCATACATTATTTGATTAAATTGATACTTGCTATACTTGTGACCTTGATACTACTATGAATGAAACTTGTGAGAATGATATTGCTACTGTTATTTATGATAATCCATGCTACTTGGATAAATCTTATGATAATGCTCTTGATGATGGTCCTATATTACTTGATGTTATGAATTATAATGCTACTAAAAATAGGGTTGCTATAATGTGTCCTATAACTTTTAAGAGTGACCAATTATCTTGTTTTGCTATTGCTAAAAGTGGGGAAAAAGAAGAGCTGGTTTTAAATTTTGACCCCACTGTGTTTGAGCTTGATATGAATTGTGTGCTTTTAGACCATGACATACATGCTTTATGTGATAATTATGTTGTTGAGTTTGTTCATGATGCTACTGAAAATTATTATGAGAGAGTAAAATATGGTTGTAGTAATTTACATGTTACTAATACACCTCTCATTTTGTTGAAAGTTTTGAAGTTGCTCTTGTTCTACCTTCCCATGATTTCTAGTTTGAGCTTGTTTAATTTATTTATTTACAAGATTCCTATGCATAGGAAGTGGGTTAGACTTAAATTTGTTTTATTATTTCCTCTTGATGCTCTATTTTGCTTCAATTCATACTTCTTATGTGAGCATCTACTTGATTCCAGTTTTCTATGCCTAGCTGAAAGGCGTTAAACAAAAACGCTACCAGGAGACAACCCGTTTTATTTCGCTGTTTTAAACCCGTTTTCTATCGTTTTATTTGGTGTGCTTTGTACCTGGGTGTTGTCTATTTCCTTAGAAACACCTCGGTATCTTTTATTTTGAGTTTTTGTTGAGCCAAGTAAAGCCTCTAGTGGAAAATTGAGCCTATATTTCGGATTTCTGCGCAGGAAACAGATTTCTTCTGTCCACTGTTAATTCCGTTAAAAATCACAGAAAATTCAAAATGACCTGAGCTTTTTTGTACTTAATCTTGAGCTATATACGCAACTTTTATTAGAAAACCACTTTTTTATTTGAGCAACATAAGAGTTTTGAAAAAATCGATCTTGACCTGTTGTTCTATTTTTGACAGATTTCTGCCATTTATCGCATTTGCGTCTTAATCTCTTTATTTTGGTGTTATTTTGAGAAAAAGAGTTTTGAAAGAAGTTGTGACAGTAGAGAATGTGTTTTGAGTGTTAGACTTGTGTTGAAACTGAACCATGTGAATTTATTATTTCAATTGCAAGATTGTGAGAAATTTGATGTGAAGGAAGTTTTCAAGGGTCAAGAGAAGAGGATGATATGATGTGATCAAGAAGAGTGAAAATCCTAAGCTTGGAGATGCCCCGGTGGTACATCCAAGAAAATTCCAAGAAGACTCAAGCGTCTAAGCTTGGGGATGCCCAAGGCATCCCCTTCTTCATCAACAAATTACCAGGTCACTTCTAGTGAAACTATATTTTTATTCGGTCGCATCTTATGTGCTTTACTTGGAGCGTCTTTTATTTTTGTTTTTAGTTTGCTTTTGCGTTTGCTTTCAATTTGTTTTTACTTTCATAATAAGATTTGTTGGACCCCAGGATTATTTTATTGGAGAGTGACACGCACCGCTTTTTCTTGAGAATACGTTGTATTCTTAATCTCTGTCTAGCTGCTGCATTTATTCAGCTCCTGTTTTGCATGCATCTCTTATTAGAGCTGTTAGTTTTAGTAGTATTGTTTGATTACTCTCATGTTTTGTTGCTGTATCATAAAGAGTATTTTTGTTAAAGCATGTTGTGCTTGTTGGGAGAAACAAAAAACTGCTGCTTGAAGTAGAATTTATAACAGTACAAGTAGAAGCTTGTATAGACTGTGGCTAGGACTTTTTCATGCCATGCTAAATGTTATTTTAGTTTTAAAGCCTTGTGGTTATTGAGTAGCATGATTATCCTCAAATATCTGAGAATGTTTAATATGTATTGAAACATTCATGAGTTGTTCTTGTCATAGTAAAGCATCAATATGTGGTATTCTCTTTCGAATGTTTTATTTGTCTGACTTGGCGCATGCTCACACCATGTTTATGACTACAAACCAGTCACGAATAGCCTCCATGACCACTTAGTTTTTGAACTTGTGATACTGCTTATGTTTTAATTAATGATGCTTATGTCGCTATGCATGATTATGGCTCTTATGCTCTCTTGATTTGCCGCTCCTAGTCTTTTGCTAGCCTCCACCTGTACTGAGTATGAGCTCTACTCGTGCATCCAAAATCCCTTAAACAAAAGTTTTTCCCATTGTGTACACCATACCTACTTACATGTGATATTTAACTACCATTCCAAGTGAATTTCTCATGTGTTACCTTTAAAACCTTCAAAATTACTCCTGCTTTATGTTCCTGTTTTTGCTCATGAGGACGTAAATAGAGAATCTTTATCTCACTTGTTGATTGGATTTCACACCCTGGACTAGTGGATTCATCCGCTTATCCAAATGATAGAATAGCTGGCAGCGGGGTGCCCAGCCCCAAATTAATACAAACAAATTCTATTCACTATTTTGCCCCTGATTTACCAGTCAAAGCATAATTGTGTAAACAAAAGAGAACGAGGGATGAACTTCTACACCAGTTGTGTCCTTCACCATGGGAGTCGATCTTGTGAATCTAGTTGACTTGTGACGTACTGTATTTTCTGTTTACCTTTCGTTGACATTAGCATACATCTCCCAAAATATAGACATTCCTCCACAAATGGCAAACTTTTAATACCTCTGTTTAATAAAATAAAAGCTCTAGCACATGAGTGATCCCTGCTTCCCTCTGCGAAGGATGATAGTGGGTTCATGCCTCCTTGTTGCCTTGCTCGAGTGACAGAAACGTGAAGGGGGAGGATGTGATGTTGCCATTAGCGAGAAAACAGCGGTGAGAGTGCCCGCGTGCATAATCATTGCTTACATTACACACTTTGTTTAATGCAATTATCTGTTGCTTGCAACTTAATACCTAAGAGGGTTCGAATGATAACCTGAGGGTGGATTATTAGTCATAGATGCAGAAGGATGTCGGTCTATGTATCTTGTTGTAATGTCCGCACTAAATATCATAGTAATCTTCATGTCATATTGTGCACTAGGGTGCAACCTCTATTTTTCAATTGCCCAACTGTAATTTGTTCACCCAACATGCTATCTTTTATGGAGAGACACCACTAGTGAAACTATGAAGCGTGTTCCATTTTCCACATTGTTAAACAAACCACAACATTTTCTTGGTTTCTTTACTTACTGCAAGCATACACTGTTTTCCACACTATACGTCTAATCTTTGTTTTCAGCAAGACCGGTGAGATTGACAACCTCACTATACCGTTGGGGCAAAGTATTTTGGTTGTATTGTGTGTAGGTTCCACGTTGTTGCTGACACCTGTGAAGCGCCACCACCACCGTCAGTGGCATCAACCTTCTGAAGATTCTCTTTCTCCTCCTGGATTTATAACCCTGGTTCTTAACTAAGGGAAAAACTCCTACCGCTGTGATCATCACACCCTCCTCTTGGGGTTCCCAACAACACATAGCACTATATCAAAAACCACCAAAAACCCGTTTGCTAGTGTTTACAGTGAATTCTCCATCCAACCTGCTTGTCAACACCTTCTGCTCCTCGTTCGGTTCGACACTCTTATTTATCGAAAGTACTACGATACACCCCCTATACTTGTGGGTCATCAATGGGTAAGCCCTGTTCATTGTGTTCCTAAGAAAGGTGGAATTACTGTCGTGCCTAATGAAAATAATGAGCTTATTCCAGAAAGAGTAGTAGTTTGTTACAGAATGTGCGTTGATTTTAGAAAGGTTAATAAAGTTACTAAGAAGGATCATTATCCTTTACCTTTTATTGATCAAATGCTAGAGAGGTTGTCTACGAAAACTCGTTTTTGCTTTCTAGATGGTTATTCTGGCTTTTCCCAAATTTCTGTTAGGGCAAAAGATCAAGAGAAAATTACCTTTACTTGTCCTTGTGGAACTTATGCTTATAGACGCATGACTTTTAGTTTGTGTAATGCTCCTGCTACGTTTCAAAGATGCATGTCTTCTATTTTTCATGGCTTTTGTGAAAATTGTGGAAGTATTAATGGACGATTACTCCGTCTATGGAACTTCTTTTCATAACTGCTTGCACAATCTTGAAAGTTTTGCAGAGATGTGAGGAAACTAATCTTGTTCTTAACTGGGAGAAATGCCACTTTATGGTTAATGAAGGAATTGTTCTTGGTCATAAAATTTCTGAAAGAGTTATAGAAGTTGGCAGAGCTAAAGTGGAAGCAATAGATTAAATTCCCTGTCCTAGGGATGTTAAAGGTATTCGTAGTGTTCTTGGTCATGCTGGTTTCATAGGAGGTTTATTAAAGATTTCTCTAAAATATCAAAGCCTCTTAATAATCTTCTTCAAAAAGACGTACCTTTTATTTTTGATGATGATTGCAAAGAAGCTTTTGAAACTTTATAGAAGGCTTTAACGACTACTCGTATTGTTCAACCACCTGGTTGGAATTTGCCTTTTGAAATTATGTGTGATGCTAGTGATTTGGCTGTAGGTGTTGTTCTTGGACATCGAGTAGATAAGAAATTGAATGTTATTCATTATGCTAGTAAGAATCTTGATGTTGCTCAAAAGAATTATGCTACTACTGAAAAGGAGTTCTTAGCTGTTGTTTTTGCATCTGATAAATTTAGGCATTATATTGTTGATTCAAAAGTCATTATTCATACTGATCATGCTGCTATTGGATACCTTATGGAAAAGAAAGATGCTCAGCCTAGGCTTATTAGATGGGTGTTGCTTTTACAAGAGTTTGATTTGCATATTGTGGATAGAAAGGGTGCTGAAAATCATGTTGCTGATAATTTGTCCAGATTGGAAAACATTGCTTATGACCCTATTCCTGTTAATGATAGTTTACCAAATGAACAACTAGCCACAATAAAAGTAAGCTCACGAGATAGTCCATGGTATGCAGATTATGCTAACTTTATTGTTTCCAAGTATTTTCCTCCAACATTTACATCTCAACAAAGAAGGAAATTCTTTTATGATTTGAGGCATTATTTTAGGGATGACCCACACTTATATAAATATGGAGTAGATGGTATTTTGATAAGATGTGTTCCAGAGTATGAACAACGAGAAATATTGAGAAAATGTCATGGTAGTGCTTATGGAGGACATCACGCTCGAGATAGAACCGCACAAAAGGTTCTACAATGAGGTTTCTATTGGCCTACTCTTTTTAAAGATGCACGTAAATTTGTTTTATCATGTGATGAATGTCAAAGAGTTGGTAATATTTCTAGACGTAATGAAATGCCTATGAATTATTATCTTGTTATTGAACCTTTTGATTGTTGGGGATTTGACTTTATGGGTCCGTTTCCTCCTTCGAATGGTTATAATCATATTCTTGTTGCTGTTGAATATGTTACTAAATGGCTAGCAGCTATACCTACAAAAGGTGCTAATGGTGAAACCTCGTTAAAAATGCTTAAAGATGTTATTTTCCCTAGGTTTGGTGTGCCTAGATATCTTATGACTAATGGAGGTTCTCACTTTATTCATGGTGGTTTTAGAAAAACCCTTGCTAAATATGATGTTAATGATAGAATTGCTTCAACTTATCATCCTCAAACCAGTGGGCAAGTAGAACTATCAAATAGAGAAATTAAATCTATCTTGCAAAAGACTGTTAATAAATCTAGGAAAAAATGGTCTGATAAGTTGAATGATGCTTTATGGGCTTATAGAACTTCTTATAAAAATCCTATGGGTATATCTTCTTATAAAATGGATTATTTAAAAGCTTGGCACTTGCATTTAGAATTAGAACACAAAGCTTATTGGGAAGTGAAAGAACATAATAAAGATTTTAAACTTGCTCGTAAGAAAAGAATGCTTGATTTGAGTTCTCTAGATAAATGGAGATGCGAAGCATATGAAAATGCTAGACTCTTTAAAGAGAAAGTTAAACAATGGCATGATAGGAGAATTCTTAAAAGAGAGTTTCATGTTGGTGAGAAATTTCTATCGTATCGGTCTCGTCTCAGATTTTTTGCAGGAAAATTACTCTCGAGATGCGAAGGACCTTATGTTATTGAAGAGGTGTATCATTCGGTTGCAATTAAAAGTGCGTCCCTCAAACATAACACTACAAAAGTGGTAAATGGGCAAAGACTCAAACGTTATATTTCCGAAGATTCTTATGATGAAGATGTTGATACTATTGAAGTGGTAACCCCGGAAGAGTTCATAAGGGAGAAAATTCTAGAATCTGCAGAGTCCGTTTTCGAATAGGTAGCAGTTCTGTTAAGAAAAAGCTCGCGGATTACTTTCCAAGTTATAAACTATTCATATATGGAAAATATAAAAAGTATCGAGCGAAGAAGGGCAGGAGATGGTGCCCGAGGGCACCACACCACCTGGCGGCACGGGCCCACCCCAAGCCGCGCCACCCTATGGAGTGGGTGCCTCGAAGCCCCTCTCCGACTCGTTTTCGACTTGCACTTTCCTTTCGATACGTATGTTTCTTCTATATAATCCCCCGGACCCCCCGAGGTCCGTATATCGTTTTCTCGTCGTGTTTCTGTTTCGACCTGTTTCTGCCAGGATCTGTTTTCGTTTTTAGAAGCACCATGGCCTTCGCCAACAACAACAAGGGGAAGGAGCCTATGGAAGATGATATCCAAAGCCCCAAGTGCAAGAACATGGAATAGGGCGTCAAGAGAGAAGCAAAGATGATGTCATCAAGCAGTAAGGGAAGTGTTTCTTCTTATAGCATGCGGGGACCAAGACCATCAGTTCCGGGCCTCAGCCCCATCCTTGGAGTAGAGGAAGCCCTTCGAGTCGCCGATGAGTTCTGTGATCGGTATCGAGATCTAAGGATGGAGGTGGAGATACTTCAAGAGGAGAACGACATGTTTCGTGAGATGTTGGTGCGTTTTCATGCCTTGATGGACAAAATCTCACCACCACCACCGAAGAATTAATTCGTCATTGGTACTTGCATCCCTTGGCTTGTTCCAAGCTTAGGGGAGTGCCGCGGTATCACACCCTTATCTTTCACCTTTTTACCTTTTAGTAGAGTCATATCATGAGTAGAGAAATTATCATATAGGATGGTTTGCAATATGGAAGTATCACTCTTTAGTTGGTTATCGCTGTATCCCTTGGTTTGAGTTGTCGTTATGGAATATTAATGAGAAGTTTCATCATCTTCTACACTTTATTTTAGCTTGCAATTTCTGTTATATGGTTTATCTTGTTATTAGTATTGGTATCAATATTGGAGCATCAAGTTAATCTAGTTGGTTTTTGCAAACTTAGCATTGGTCAGTAGCAACAATACCTTGATGCTTAAGTAGAAAAGAGGGAGTTGCATGTAGATATATTATTTCACGATCTTTCTTTCTTGTTGGCTCATAAGCTTAGTATTCTCAAGTTAAGATTGTTTGTACTTCTAAGGAAGATTGCATGATTGGTTCTATCATATATATGGTTGTTTGTTTTCCCTCAACTCTTATGCTTGCTACCCAACCTTGCTAGCCAAAAACCTGTACCGAGAGGGAATACTTCTCGTGCATCCAAACCTTGAGCCCAAAACTACGACATTTGTGTCCACCATACCTACCTATATGTGGTATTTAACCGCCACTCCAAGTAAATTACTTGTGTGCTACCTTTAAAACCTTCAAAATTACACATGTTTTGTGCCCCTGTTTTAGCTCATGAGGACGCAAATAGAGAATCTTTATCTCACTTGTTGATTGGACTTTACACACCTGGACTAGTGGCTTCATCCGCTTATCCAAATGCTAGAAGAGTTGGCAGCGGGGTGCCCAGCCCCAAACTTAATTACAACAAATTCTCTTCACTATTTTTGCCTCTGATTTATCAGTCAAAGCATGATTGTGTTAAACAAAAGAGAAGAGGGATGATCTGCTGATTTCAGTTAGCGTCCTTCAATGGGAGCCGCTCTTGTAAGGTCTAGTTGGCTTGTGACGTACTGTATTTTCTATTTGCCATTCGTTGACATAAACATACACACTCTCAAAATTGTTTTCCATGACTTTGTTTATCAAATAAAAAGCTCTAGCACATGAGTTAATCCCTGCTTCCCTCTGCGAAGGTCCTATCTTTTACTTTTATGTTAAGTCAGTAAACCTACTCCTTTCTGTCTCAAGCAAGCATTTGAGTTGTTGTGATCCATCCATCTATATGTTGATTTACTCAATCATGTCCTTTATTCTTCCTTGTTTAGTACAAATGTTTTTATCTGAATGAATACCACTTTGAAAGTTAACAATGATTGCAAAGAAATTGTTATGATTGAGCATGTTAAACTTTGCAATATTGGGTATAATATAAAGACTTTGATCGAAAGATAAGTACAATATGTTAATTGCTCTCTGACCAAGAACAAAGTTTGCCCTTAAGAAATTTGATTTCCTTTTTGCACCTCTATTGTGACTCAATTTACCTGTTTCAAGTTAAATTATATGAGAGGGAGTTGCTTGCTATAATGACTAGTGTATTGATAGATGTGATGATTCTTGTCTGTATTTTATTTATCGACACCTCACTCCATAAACCTGTGGTCATGTTTACCGAGTTCAGTTTCGCTTGGGGACAAGCGAGGTCTAAGCTTGGGGAGAGTTCATACGTCCATTTTGCACCACTATTTTATATTGTTATTTTCTGTTACTCATTGATATATTTCATATTATGATGCATTACTTATGTTATTTCATCTTATTTTTGCATGTTTAATAATTATTGGAGAATAAACAGCGGGACCAGAAATATGAAAAAAGCACCATCATGACACCCTATTTCAGAAGATTAGAAGAAGAGGGGGCTACCGGAGAGGTCTTAGAAGTTCAGAAGAGGAAGCCAGCCGCAAGGGGAGCCAGAGGGGGCCACTAGGGGCCCACATCATGGGGTGGCGCACCCCTGGCTGCGCCGCCAGGTGGTGTGGCCATCCTGGCCCACCTCTGGTCTCCCCCTTTCTCGTACTTGACCCCCAGGGAACCCTAAGCCCCAGAACATCATCGAGGAAATATTCTGCCGCTGCCTTGGGGCGGAAAACAATAGAGAGAGAAAAGCTCCCCGACAGGGAGAAATCTGCCGGGAAAATTCCTCCCTCGAGAATGGAAATTTTCCCCATCGTCACCGTCATCACTCCGGGATTCATCAAGATTATCATCGTCATCATCCTCACCACCAGCACCATCACCCTCACCGTCCACCTTCATCCCGCTGTAACAATTAGGGGTCTTTATCGTTGTTTTTCCACTATATCTCTCTTCCGGTGTGGATTACTTGTTAGTAGTTGATGCTTGTGAGATTTATCGGTGTTTGCACTTTATGACCATATTGTTATTTACCATTATATCACCTCTGATTATGATCCATATGATGTCTCGTGAGTTGTTCGTTTAATTCTTAAGGACATGGGAGAAGTCATGATGTTAGTAGTGGAATTATGTTGAAGTAATATCTATATGGTTTGATATTTAAGTTGTGGTGTTATTCTTCTAGTGGTGTCATGTGAACATCGACTACATGACACTTCACCTTTATGGGCCTAGGAGGATGCATTGTGTATTTGGCTACTAATTGTGGGGTTGCCGGAGTGACAGAAACCTAAACCCCGTTTAGGAAACCGATGCACGAGAGAGTGTAGGATCCCAGAGTTTAAGGCTGTGGTTAGATTTATCTTAATTACTTCTTGTCTTTGCGGATACTTGCATGGGGTTTAATCACAAGTATGTATTAGTCCTAGTTGGGCGATGCATTAGCATAGGTTCACCCACAACACCTATCAAAACAATAAATATTAATCAACTGTATGAAACGAAAGCACTTGACGAAGTTCCCATGTGTCCTTGAGAACGTTTAGTCAACATAAGTAAAACAACCGGCTTGTCCTTTGCTCTCAAAAGGATTGGGCCACTTGCTGTAATTATTATTATTGTTATTTATTTACTCGCACTTTATTTATCTGTTATATCCAAACCACCAAAAAGTTGTTTGCTAGTGTTTACAGTGAATCCTCTTTCTAACCTAGCTGTCAACACCTTCTGCTTCTCGTTGGGTTCGACACTCTTATTTATCGAAAGTACTACGATACGCCCCTATACTTGTGGGTCATCACCCCCCATTCTGCCTTCCCGTCTGGACAACCCCTTGTTCCTGTCTGGCAAACCCAGCCCAACCCCTCCTCCTCGGGGCTCTCGTGGGGGCTTCAGACGAGTCGTTTCATGCCGCGGGTCCGTCCTGCCAGCGACACAAAATGGCCCCAAAAGCAGGCGCTCTCTTTTCAGTTGCGCCCGTTCACGCCGCCTACTCTACGTCGCCTCCCTCCTCCTCTCTCCGCCGCCCACCGCCGCCGTTCTTTCACGGTTCTTTCGCCTACCACACGACGCCCACGGCCCCCTCTTCTAGCGGCGCGTCCGATGCCTTGCTCCCGCCGTCGCCTCGCCCCCTCTGCGCCGCCACCGGCGACCCGAGCTAGCCACCTCGCCCCAAGGTGTTCGATGTTTTGTCCGGTTGGGCGCCGGCTGTGTTTTTGACAATCTTTTGACGCCATTTTCATTTCTATATATGGACATCGACGATGAGTTCATGGTGAACTTGCTCCTTGAGGAAGAAGCCAGTATCGACGAGGAGGAAGATGAGAACTTGCTCGTTCTTGCTTGTGTGGCACAACTTCTTGCCGACGATGAAGCCAATAGTGAACCAAAGCGAGGAGGCTCCAAGTTTGGGAGGAGAAAGACGAAACCGAGGATGAGAATGGATTGCCACTACATGCTCTTCGCTGACTATTTGGTGAAGAGTCAAGATTTGATGCAAAAGATTTTAGGCGAAGATTTCGGATGAGCCGAAGGTTGTTCAATAGATTGGTGCAGAATGTGAGGGAGCACGACCCTGGTTCAAGATGAAGAAAGACTCTGTGGGGATGTTAGGCTTCTCCTCAATTCAGAAGTGCACTGCTGCTATGATAATTCTTACATATGGAGCCCCTGCAGATGGTCAGGATGAATATCTCCGCATGTCTGAGTCGTCAGCTATCAAAGCCATGTACAAGTTCTGTAGTGCGATAGTGGAAGTGTTTGGCCCAAACTACTTGAGAGGACCAAACGAGGAGGACACTGCTCGGATCCTGGCAACAAATGAAGCAAGAGGTTTTCCTGGTATGCTTGGAAGCATTAATTGCATGCACTTGAGCTGGAAGAACTGTCCATTTGGATGGCAAAGATTGTACTAAGGGGGTCATCGAGGAGTTTGCAGCGTGGTCCTTGAGGCAGTGGCAGATCACGAGACTTGGATTTGACGCGCATTCTTTGGAATGGTTGGATCTCACAATGACATCAATGTGTTGCAGCGTTCCCCTGTGTTCGCGAAACTTGTTGAACGCCATGCTCCGCCAGTGAACTATGTTATCAATGACCACGAGTACAATACTACTTAGCGGATGGTATCTATCCAAGATGGTCAACATTTGTGAAGACAATTCCCAATCCTCTAGGCAACAAGAGATCCTGGTTTGCCTCGGTACAAGAGAGCACAACAAAGGGTGTCGAGCGTGCATTTGGAGTGCTCTAGCAAAGGTTTGCCATTGTGCAGTAACCTGCTCTCACTTGGTCGGCCGAGCAGATGGCAGATGTCATGAACGCATGTGTGATCATGCACAACATGACCATTGAGGATGAGCGTGCAAATCCAGTGCACGATCATCTTCCGTATGAGTTTCAGGGTCATCTCGCCAATGTGGATCACAATGAGCCTGCGGATTGGACCGAGTATATCGGTATGCATATGGAGATTCAAGATGAGGCCACTCATAATCAGCTCCAAAATGATCTAGTGCAGCATTTGTGGATTCGCAAAGGATTGGCGGCGACATAGTGCATTTCGAATTTATTTTTATTTTTAGTCATTCGTGAACTATATATGTAATAATTTAAACCTAGAACATAAGTATTTTTAAGTATTTTTGAAACGCCAAAATAACGAAAAATAGGCAAAATAATGATTTGGGGTTTTTGCTTGGGGGCGCAGAGTGGGGAAGGAGTGCCCTCGTGGGTGCCGCGCCGTCCGGACGAGCCCCCAAAGGGCCGATCCAGACGGCAACATGGAGATGCTCTAAGAGCATCTCCACTCGCGCCCCCCAAAGGCCGCCCCAAGGCCTTTCCCGTCCGGACGGCCCCTGAGCGTGCCCACTCGCGCCCCCAATGGGCTTTCCCGTCCGGACGACCCCCAGTTCCCGTCCGGAAGCCTAGCCCAACCACACCGCGTAAGGGCTCCCGTGGGCCCGCGGGCCTACTCCGTTAGTGAGACGGGCGCGCAGTCAAAGTGGCGCCCCGGTCTTCGTCTTCTCCCGAGGCGGCGCAAAAGCGCAGGGCCGCAACGAGCCGTCGCTTCGGCCAGTCGCGTCGCCCACGCGGCGGGCGAGCCGCTTCCCCACGCGGCCGAAGTAAATGCATGTGCGGCCTTTTGGTCTGCCACGCCGAGTATAAAATGGTGCCCCACCGCACTCGCCACTGCTCGCCCCTCTCCTTGCCGCACAGCTCGCCGCGCTCCTCTCCTCGCCGCACAGCTTGCCTCTGCGATGGATCCCCTTGCCGCAAACGCCTTCCAGCGCCGCTCCCTCCTCAAGCACCAGGAGCGCAACCTCTTCGCCGCTTGGTACCCGTGCCCTCCGGACGTACGCGCTGGGCACGGCTTCACAGTCGGGCGCACCGACGTCCCCATCCCGGACGCGCGCAAGCTGAGCGACTCCACCTGGAACACCGAGGTGCTCGCCCACTACTACGACAACCTCACCGACGAGCCGTGCGCCGACCCCGCCTGGGACCCGACGAACCCGGCGAGCACGTCGCGCTACGAGGCCACCTTCAAGCGCATCCACGCCGAGCGTTGGAACCAGTGGGACGGCCCCGAGCCGGCGCCGCCCGTCTCCGAGCGCAACAAGTACGGGCACAATGCCTTCTGGGCGTAGCCCGACTTCACCCTCGACTACCACCTGGCGCACATCACCGCCGGCGACAGGCCGCGCCACCGTTTGGGACCCAAGGCGCCCGACAACGACGACACCCTCCTCCTCTCTCTCCCGCTCCTCCTCCTCCTCCTCCGCCGGCGGGTCCTCGCGCCGCTCCACCCTAACACTGCGTGTTCCCAAGACGGAGCCGCGGGTGTTCATGCTGCCGCACATGCACGTCAAGCACGAGCCGCGCATGTCGACGCGGCGCTCGGGCAGCCTGCACATCGGCGGCGGTAGCGGCGCACAATCTTCCCAGCGCCGCCCGGCGCCTCCGCTGCGCGTGCCCAAGAAGGAGCCGGGCCTACGCGTGCCAAAGCCGGAGCCGGGGCTGGAGCCCTCCTTCACCCTCTTCGAGTAGATGCAGGTGCTACAGGAGGCGTCTGCGATGGAGGACGACCCGGAGGGCATCGGGCCGGCGTACCTCGAGTCGTACAACATCCCGCCGCCCATGGACGACGCGGCGACGCGCGCGTGGTCCGTCGCCGACACGGTGGTCATAAATGGCGTGCTGCTCATCGACCTCGACCCTCCGGCGGCCAACGACGACGAGGTGGGGCCGAGCCACGGGGGGACGCCGCCGCCGACGACGACAGCGACGGCGACTACGACGTGTTCAACTAGTGAAAACATCGTTTTAAATTTAAATTTAGTTTTTAGTTTAATTTAGTTTAAATTTCGTTCAAATTTGTAAAATTTGCTAAAAATTTGAATGAAATAGTCGCTTGAATTCAAATTTTTTTTGGGGCTCAAGTTGAAGCTGCGAGTGGGGAAGGGGCGACCCCATGGACACCGCGTCGTCCGAACGAGCCCCAAAGAGCCGATCCGGACGCAATAAGGGGGCGCGAGTGGAGATGCTCTTGCTTGCCAAATGACCCTTCCTTCTCAAAATCCCGATACTGCCATCACATGCCAAACATGGGAAGGGGTAAGCAAAGGAGAGCCGTTAGATGTGGTTTGTATGGTGGATATAGGCGCCAGGGTCCTCACTTTGCAAGAGCACAGTTTAAGGAGCCGCGGCTCCTAAAAAATTATTATTAGTTCTATAAAGGATGGAATGGCTAGCCGGCTTCTCCTTAGAGCTTCTCCAGTCGCGCCCCCCAATAGACGTCCGGATCGGCGCCCGGGGCCACCATTTGGGGGCTCGTCCGGACGGCACCGCGCCCACGTGGCTGCCCCGTTCCCAGTCGGCGCCCCAATCCAAACCCCTTCTGGCTGTGGGCCCGCCCTGTCAACGAGGGAGAGGCCCGTCGCCTCGGGAGCCGCACACATTGACGCCTCGACGAGACGGAACGCTGCGGCGGAGCAGTCCAATCGCCCACGCAGCTGAGTAATGGCGCTGCCGCCGCCTCGTCTTGCCCGCCCCGGCTATAAAACCCGGCCCCGTCGCCATCCTCGGCGCCATTCCCGTCCTCTTGCCTCGCCGCTCTTCCTTCCTCCTCCTCTTTCTTCATCTCTCGCCGCTCTTCCCGCCCCTCCCTCGCCATGGTGCACCGCGACTACCTCGCCGGCGCGACCACCAACGGGTTCGGCCGCCGAACCCTGCGCGTCTGGGAGGCCCGTCTGCTGCACGAGGCGAACTAGCATTCGCCGCGGGGGATGAGCGTGCCAAGGCACTGGCGGCTCAACGCAGGCGGCGTGCCTGTGCCTCCGCCGCCCACGGGTCCCGAGCGCGTCGCCGAGATCGAGGATATCCGAAAGGAGATGCCGCCGGCGATGCGCAACCAGCCTGAGTGGCATCCCGCCAACGAGGCGGCCTGGACGACGTTCTTCCAGGACAGGTTCGAGCGGGAGCTCGCCGACGTCCCCACCCACGACGCCTTATCGAGCCGCAACAACACCGCCGACCGCCACATGTGGTGGAGCAAGCCCGGGCGCACGCTCAGCCGTGTCCTCGCCCACATCGAGCGGCAGATGAGGCGGGGGATGAATTGTCGCACCACAGCCGCGCCTGCTCCCCCGCCCACGCCTCTCGCCGTCGTCAAGGAGGAACCGCAGGATGCGCCTCCACGCCGGCGGACTCGCAGCCAGTCCCTCGTCATCAGGGAAGGGCGCGCTCCTCCGCAGGCGCCGGGCGACGTCATCCTCCTCTCGGACAGCAACGGCGAAGACGCCTGCCTCCCCCGCCAATGTACCTTGGCGACCTAGGGCAGAGGAGCAGCAGCGCCGCCCCGAAGGCCGAGCCGCCGAGCGACGGCGGCGGCGATGACGACGACGATGGCGACTACACCGACATGTACAAGGCCCTAGGCATGTAGGCGGCTGCGCCGTATTTAGTTTAAATTTCGTACAAATTATGTAAAAACTCGCCTACATTCGGCCCCCTATCTATGAAATCTAGTTTGTTTGTCAAACTTGCGCACTTTTTCCAAGTTTTCGCCTACTTGGGTGGCGGCGCCGGTGGGCGAGAGCAGCGGTGTCGTGAGGCAGAGGAAGCATACATGGCGGCGTGGTTCGGCTTTTGGCCGTCTTGGGTCGATGGCAGGACGGGCCCATGGCGCCGAACGACTCGTCCGGCGCCCCCACGGGAGTCCCTGGGAGGCGGGGTTGGGCTGAATTTGCCGGACGGGAACAAGGGGGCGTCCGGACGGGAAGGCCCAATGGAGGGCGCGATTGGGCGCGCTCAGGGCCCGTCCGGGAAGAGGCCGCGGGGGCGCGACAGGAGAGGCTTTTACCCCCACTGAACTCCCTCCGAGCTGCCACGTGGTATCATCTTGACCGTCCTTTCTTCTGTTTACAGCCGTTGGATTTCCACCGCGCCGTGGTGAAAACTTAGGGTATGTTCGGTTGTAGGATGTGGTGGAATGGAATGGAATGCTTCCGCACCTGGAGCCCGTCCTCGTGTTCGGTTAGGGGATGAAATGGAATGAGGTGGTTCCTGAGAAGCGAATATTCGCCCAATATTCGGAACGCACTCGTCCAGCCAAATCGGCCGGACCGAGTGGAACGGCTGGCTAACGACCAAATTATCGCACGCGCTAACTGCTCCCATCTCTCTTCCTACTAACTGCTCCTCTCTCTCCCCCAGCGCATGCCTCGACCGAGCAAGATGAAGCCAAGCCCGTGGTTTCGCGGCGGCCAGCCAGCTCGAGGCTCGGCCCGAGGCGCGCCAGCCCGAGGCGCGGCGGTCCCTGCCGTGGCTGCGACCGGCCAGCTCGTGGCGCGCCGGCGCGAGGCGTGGTGGCCCGTGGCGCGGCGGCGGCCAGCCCGCCCGAGACGCGCCGGCGCGAGGCGTGGCGGCCTGTGTCACGGCGGCGGCCGGCCAGGTCGAGGCGCGGCAGCCTGTGGCGCGGCGGCGGCCGGCCAGCTCGAGGCGCGCCAGGCGCGAGGCGCGGCGGCCCATGGCACGGCGGCGGCCGGTCAGCTGGAGGCGGCTGCAACTCGCGTCGCGCGGAGTGGACCAGTACGCCGCCTATCCATCCAACTCTCGCGCGCGTGCACAGCTGGGATGAGCCATGCGAGCAAGACGACAGCTCACGTGCAACTTTATCCGCAAACTTCTGCAAACTTCGGTTTTGACATAATAAACCTAAGTTTAAGCCCTAATTAACTGAGCGTTTAACAAATATAGGCATTCCATTCCGTTTTCAATTCTCCAACCGAACACAAAATGGTACCATTCCATTACAATTTTTTGGTCAGACCGAACACGAGTATGGAACCGTTTCATTATGGTGGAGTGGAACCGTTCCATTCCATTCCACCCCATTCTACAGCCGAACACACCCTTAGATCCTGTATTCCCAACCCGTCCACTCCTTTCTCCCTCGACTCCATTCTCCCCAGCCGCCTCTCCTCAAAAAATCTCGAGCCCGCTGTGAAACCCTAGGCGACTCGCATCTCCTCTCTCCTCCCCCAACCCCCTCCCGTGTCCCTCTCCATCCTCGCAGCCGCCTCCTCCCCTCGCTCCCGTCGCCCTCTCCTCCTCCTCTTGATGCCTCCTTCATCTCTCGCCATGTCCACGTTCTGCATCCAACGCCGTCGCACGAGGTGGTTCTAGGTCGGCCACAGGTCATCCCCATGAGAGAGCAGCAAGTCCGCCTCTAGCTCCTTACCGCCGTCTTCCTCGCGGCCACCCCATCAGGTATCCCCCGCTTCTCCTCTGCTTTTGCGTGTTCCTGATGCCGTGATCGTGCCCGTGCGCGCTGCTGCTGGCTGGCTGATGTGCTGCTGCTGCTACTGTGCTGCTACTATATAATCTTTAATGCTTTATATGTGGTAGTTATTAGTCTTACTGTACATGGTTGGAACTTCGAAGTGGGTGTCCTCTAAACCTCGTGTGCCTTTTTCCCCTCACCGCAGGTTCTGAGATGGGGGTACTGCAGGTTATCGGAATGTTTGTTAACCCGACCGTGACTTTGTCTTTAGTTGTGCTCAGATGGATCTTCGGTCCACTGCTTGATCTACTTGGAATCTCAACTCCGATTGATCGTCAGCGACGTGTTGATGATCACAAGCACAACATGCAATGTGTGAATGCTATGAGAGATGACCTACTGAGGCGCGATCCATACCCATCATCTGAGCTGGTGCTAACATGGTTGGATCAGGTTGCTGCTCTAAACAAGTCTGGGGAAAAAATTCAGATTGAATATAGCCACGCTGGTATAAATTTCTTGAAGTCCTGCTACTATGCAAGGGAGGCTAGTAAGGAGTCGAAGACAGCTGAAAATCTCTGTAACCGATTCAGGGATGTCAACCTGGAATCGAAAAATAGGCCGGGCATCCTTCCTGACATGAGGATGGGAGGTCCAGTACTGACGTCTCCTTACATGACAAATCTGGTTAGTTTCATCAAAGAGAAGAACACGCAGCTAGGAGTACTTGGGGTTTGGGGGATGGGAGGTGTCGGAAAGACAGTGTTGCTGGAATCCTTCTTTAATCATCGCGGGGAATATGCTCCTGCTGTGTTCCTGTTTGTGAAAGCCGGAAGAGATTGCAGTCCCTCCAAACTGCAAGATTCTATTGCCGACCTTCTAGGGGTGCGTGTGCCTGGTAAATTGACAGACACGTACCAGATACATGACTACCTGATGGACAGGAGTTTTGTACTTATAATTGATGATATTTGGGCTCCTCTTCCTCTATCAGATGTTGGTATTCCCCATCCACTTGGGATCACAACAGTAAAACGCGAGAGCTGGTTGCATCAAAAAGTTGTACACCGGAAGGTTATCGTGGCATCCAGACAGCTTAAAGTGTGCACTCAAATGGAGTGCCGCGATAATATACTTCATATGGTCTGTCCCAATGAGCAAGAAGCGATGAGGCTCTTCACTGATATGGCCGGGAAAAAGGCTATGGAAGACGATATGATACCTGAACTCGCACGCCAGGTAAGATAGTTCTCTTATCTCGCCATGATGGTACTTATCTAAGCATGGGTTACGCTTTTCGTAGGCTTCAGAAGAAACAAAATTGCAGAGTTAGCGTCAATCCTGCATTTATGAATCTTTCTGTTGTACAAGATTGTTGGTACCAGAATGGCTTAAATGTTTCATTTATGTATTTTCGTTGGCAGTTTTGAACCAAATGTGATAGCCTTTTCGGTGTTATAGCTGTATCTAGTCAGATGAAAAAGGGCATCTGTAGTACAATTGCATTCTGACAGATGTTTTTGGGGAACCTGATCACCAAACATTGAAAAACTTTATAGTTGATTGGCTCTTGATATTTAATTTGATAATGTACTTTTCTCGTGTTTATTCCTTTGACTATTAATTTAAAACAGCAGTTGAAGCCAAAATTTGTAGAGGGATAACTTATACTAGTTTTGCAGATCATTGTGGAGTGTGGCTGCTTGCCTGAAGCTCTATGTAAAATTGGAAGAGCCATGTCTATTAAATATGATCCGGAAGAATGGAAGATGGATATTGAATCTCTGAGGCAGTCCAAGATAAATGAAATTACTCATACGGAGGAAGATTTGCTTCAAAGCCTTAGATATAGCTATGAACAGCTGGACGACAGTTTGAAGCAATGCTTCCTGATATGCTCGTTGTGGCGGGAAAGAGAGAATGTACCAATTGAAAAGCTTATCCAGTGGTGGAGTGGTCTTGGCCTGTTGGGTGGCCCTGACCCTGGTGCTTATGGAAGGGCGCTCACGAAAATCAACATTCTGCTTAGGTCATCACTGTTAGAAAAAGGTCACAATAGTCTTTGTTCTACTGAAAGTTCTCACATCAGGGTGCATGATATGATCCGTCATATGGCGCTGGAGACAGTGAAGGATGTTCTTCAAGAGACATGGGCCCCTTGTTCCTCATTTAGACAGGCCATCAGAAAAGACAAATGGTACTGTGTTAAAAAAGCTTGGATATCACAAGAAGACACTGTTCTTGGGTTGAGGAGATATTTTCCGGAGAAGGAACCAAAGCTCACTATGCTAGTCAGTCAGCATGAATTTCGGTTATTACCGGTTTATCTGTTCAGCAAGTTGGTTTTTCTTGACATGGAGGGCACCCGGATTGAAAAATTTCCTTCAGAAATATGCACCATGACAAATCTGGAATACCTGAACCTTTCCTCTACCAGAATCAATGCACTTCCAGAGCATTTGACAAGGCTTTCAAAGCTGAAGTACCTGCTTCTCCGAGCAAATATGTCACTTCAGACTATACCAGGGGGCCTCATTGCTAGATTGAAAGAACTCCAGGAACTTGATGTGTTCTGCACGGGTCTGCCATCACTTTTAAATGAGCTAACAAGTCCAGATGTGGAGCTGTGTATGCTTGGGCTGACGGTGAGAACTGAAGCTGAGATACGGGGATTGGCACGACTTTCTCGTGTGTGTCCAATATCTGTTTGCCTGCATTCTTTTGAGGTTGCCTGCATTGATCTTCACCTTGTTTCTGAAATGAAGCAACTGCGTGAATTGAGCATTGTGAAGTCATCTGCTGCCAGGTTAGTCGCTGAAATTGCACAAGTGGTCCTGCCCCAGTTGCGTATCTTTGAGATAAAAAATCTGCCAAACCTTGAGACTGTGAGCATGAGAAACATTGGACAGGGTATTACAGCGGTTCACATATCTTACTGCGATAAGCTGTTAGATGTAGCTTGGCTAGACCAACTTGCCCGTGTAGAGGAGCTTACAGTTTCCTATTGCAAAAGGATAAAGACCCTGTTTTCTGCTGTCTCAAGGGATGTAGATGGGGTACACTTCCCGAAACTGAAGAAGATTCATTTGCAGGAGCTGCCCGAGCTATCATATATCACGGAGCGTCCTCTTCACTTAAACAGCATCTCCTATTTCCTTGTTGTCCGGTGCAGCAATTTGTATCCTCAACGGCACAGACCATTGTGGTGGAACTCGGTTAAAGTAATTGAAGAATTGACTGAAGACATGCTTAGGCGTTTGGCTAAAGAAGATTAAATTTTGAAGATTGTAGGTTCCGTAAGTATTTTCTTCAGTGCTTCTGTCTATTTGTTTAGCATACAGAGTATTTTTACTTGAAACCTGCAATCAATTCTCCGCTTTTTTCTTTTATGATGTGAACCACTCTCTTATGCTTACAGGGCGTTGTGGTTTTGAAGCATGGGTGTGAAGAAATTTGAAAAATTTCTTCCAACTTGCTACTTGCTAGTAGAAGAAAGTTTGAAGAATATGTCCTTTGTTGGTTCCAGTGGGTAATGCTGTGCTAGCTCTCTTGCTTTGATAGCCTGCTTCTACGTGGACCAGATCTGTATTTCTTCAGGCTGCAGGCTCGCTGGAACTGTTCCTTTTTTCTCCCTTTCGAACCGCAGCTGGTTTTCCAGCCTTTATGCTTTGGGGTGTTTGGCCTTGGTCTAAAAAAAAGAACTTGGAAGAAACTTGGGATGAGCGAAATACTGAGCTTGTATGCAGAATGGTGACATGCTGAGTACCCTGCAGTCTACATGTATGTTGAAGAGTGCTTTACCAACAGTCTTTATGTTTTTGATTGCTTGCCGTGTCTGTTATCCGTAGGGATCCTCTTTCCGTTTGAAGTCACGAGCTAGCGGTATCATCCGAATGCGGCACAAAGAGTGTTTTGACATTTCTGATGCACACGCCATAGCCAAATCAAGAGCAGATCACTTCATTTGTTTGACGCTATGCGTACGACGAATCTTGTACGATTCGTGTACGACATCGCATCTGGGCCTTTGACGTATGAGGCCCAATCAATTGAGCCCGTAAGATGTTGCATCGTACCAGGCATGTCGTACGCACAGTACTTCCGTAACAAATTAGAGCGGTGGGGACGCATAGGCGCGGTCGAAATCTGGCTTTAGTAAAATGCTCTGCACCTGACAAGTCTCCGGTGGTCTTAGCAGATCTGATCATCGTCGGCTAGGCGTTCTTTCTGTTCGGACCTAGTCCGCCGGCCGCTTCGTCACCAGACGAGGTGTTGGGGTGAACGCAGCCCCTCTTCAACTACCTCACAGCTCACACGCAGAGAGACAAGTATTTTGGTACCCTGCTGTTTCACACAGCGGAAGGCCCTTTCTGGCTACTATTTCTCCTCGTGTCAAATGAAACATGCTTGCACTGCCTTAGGCATGACCCAGCTAACTAATCCTGGAACCTCTCCATGATCTAAACGACCCGGCTGTGCAGCTAACGGCTCATGCATGCTCTAACAACTCAGTGCATGTACACTGGTATACACTCAGCCCAGGGGCGGAGTCAGGACTTGACCATAGAGGGGCGAGACGAAGCTAGGAAAAAGTTTTTGTGGTGTCATCTTTCTAAATTTGCCACGGCATTGTCTGCCGCCATGAATTTTTTGTACTCTAGTATAAAGTTATTAGTGTCCCGTTGCATATATACATGCTACCTCCTCCCCTTGGCGAAGAATGACCGATATGGCTCAATATATATAGCTCAACAATGTATAATTAATTCTTAATAACAACAGAAAGTTGAGGGTTGAAAAAGTGGTGTGTTGATTCACTTTACTCTTGAAAGATGACAAGATGTATGTGTAGTAAAAAATCGTTTGAGCAAACAACTTGGTTATTATAATTAATCAAGCAAAACATATAAAAGCTGAGAATCTAAAAACATGACCTCGATACGCAGATAAATTAGATTTATCATTGCCAACTGATTAATGAATTAATTTCTCTCTAATCAGAAACTTTGTAACCAATGAAATAGAAGGTCTAAGGATCAGGCAACGCGGCGCATCGTGTTTAGGGGTCCTTGTCATGGTGGCCTATACCTCTTGTTCCAGTTTCGGATCCCAAGCATGCTCTTGTCACTGTTCAGCCTTCATCCTCCACATGGCATCGTCGTTTAGGTCATCCATCTTCGTTTATTGTTCAGCAAATCCTTAGGAAGCATACACTTTTATATTCCCCAGAAATAAATCCTTATGTATGTGATCCATGCCAACAGGCAAAGAGTCATCAGCTACCCTATCCTCTATCAACTAGTGTGTCTACCGTTCCTTTGGAACAAATATTATCTGATGTATGGGGTCCAACTCCTCTTTCTATAAGCAAACATGCATATTCTGTAAGCTTCATTGATGATTTTAACAAATTTACTTGGATTTATTTGCTTAAGAAACGTTCTGAAGTGTATCAAGTCTTTCTTGATTTTCAACAGTATGTTGAACGACAATTTGGTCGCAAAATTCTCACCATGCAAACTGATTGGGGTGGTGAATATGAAAAGTTAAACAATTTCTTTCAACGTGTAGGCATTGTTCATCATGTGTCATGTCCTCATGCTCATCAACAAAACGGTTCTGCTGAACGCAAACACCGTCATATTGTTGAAGTAGGTCTTGCTCTTCTTGTGTCGGATATATGCCGAATAGGGGCATATTAGGTGGCAGTCTAAAGTGCCGGATTACCCGGGTGGCCCAAGTGGTAGTGGATTACGGTCCATTGGGCGGCCCAGTAAGCTGGTGCACAGAAGCCGGATTCTAGAAGAACCCGGATTGCGGCCCACGTGATCTGGCTTGGAGTAGAAGGCGGATTCCTTACTTTCCAAGTTAATGGTTACCGTAGTCTTCTAGGTTTCCTATTCTATATGCCCTAATCCGGCTATTATATAAAGCCGGACGGGAGATATGATAGATAGACAAGAAGCTAAAGGCTAACTCGCTGAGAGTTTGATCCTTGACGAGAAGCTAATAGAACCTCATGTTGTACTCTGTATTTACAGGTTTTAGTCCTGAATAGTGAGATTGCAGGAGTAGGAACGTCGCATTACTGCGCCGTACCGAACCTGGGTAAAAACCTGTAACATCCCAGTGTTTGGGAAGTTATAAGGATCTAAATTTAATATGTGCATTTGCAAAGCATGCATCTAAAAATACGGGAAATTTTGGCGCGAAAGTTTAAACGAATCAAAGTGACCAAAGTTTCACTTGACATGATGAAATAGGTCTAGTTCATCTAGTCACGAGTGCATTTGGAGTGATCTTTATAACATAGTATCTTTACAAACCAAATCATCTGATCACACAAACCCTAATTGGTTGTGACCAACACAAACTCTCAACAACCTAAACCACAAGTCTTTAAGTGACTTATAATAATTCACTAGGAAACTGTACCTCAAAGAGGGGTGAGTATCCAAATCACATAAGTGATAATCATACTTTCACAAATGAGCATAATCGAATCATCTCATCAGCAGAGATTTGATCTTCTATAAAACAACAACTCCCTAAGTATCAAATCATTTCCACCACATTTTGATAAATCATCTCATAATCATTAAGTAAACTTTCATAGGTAATTAACAAAGTTTTAATAGAACACAAGTGATACAAACATGGGTTAACTCAAAACCCACAAGTGGGAAATGACATAATAATTGTATTAACAAATTTATCGAATATGTACATATCCCCTCAACCATAAAAGAAGTATCTAAAAGAAGAAATAAATATTCTTGACCTACTATTAAACTTGATCATTACATATGATATTCCCACACCTCCATATCTACCTTATGAATTAGTAAATAATAAAGGCATGAACTAACTCTTAAATCAAGATCTTTCTACCTTGACTAGATCACCTTGTTTTCCAAATCTTCTCCAAGTTATTTTTCAAAAGAAGAAACCTCAAGACAGGAAGAACTACCATATGAAGATCTTCAAGAAGATTACTTAGAGTATTCTAGAAGTGCTACTTCACTCTAATATAAGGGTATTTGGAAACTCTTATATTTTGATATGATCTTACTAACACTCTTGAAACAGTGTGACATTCAAATGTTAGTGTTATATAGAAGTACTTTGGAAACAAGACTAATTACCTTGTTAACAGAACACTTTTGTATACTCAAACAATTGAGTGTCATACACCAACAAACAGAAGGTTGAATAACCTACTACATCTCAGTCTCCTGGATATGAAAAGTGATTTGGGGACAAGCCCTGCAAACTTGTCAACAGATTCTTTTTATATGCTTAAGGCTAATTGATGTCATAAAACAATCTCCCATATGTTTATAATCATCTGAGTAAAATATTCGCTGGGAACAACTGTTTGTACTCACCACAAGGGTGAGATAGTTGAAGATGGAATCCAGGAGTGGATCTGCCTTGCAAGTGACAAAGGCAGTACCAGAAGACTAGTGGCAACTGGAGACTTATTTGCAAATAAGAGACCCCGAAGTGATCGAGGTTCCATCGATATTCTAGTGGAGAGAGAGAGAGAGAGAGAGAGAGAGAGAGAGAGTGAGACCAATATGGGAAGGGAGTGGAATTTCGACATGACCTATTGATTAAATTTGAAATTGAGGAGTTCAAACTTGAATTATTTGAAACTTGTGAATATTTGAATTGAATTTGAATTCAAATTGAATAATCGAGATAATACTATTACCATAATCAAATGGAAACAATTAAGAAATATCAAATATTGGACATTTCCAATTTCATTGTGTATAAGAAAAAGAAAACAATAAACTTTATTGATAATAAAATAATAATACAAAGTCATTACATAATCCAACAAATGGAAAATTACATGTTCTATTACAAGTGGACAAATACAAAATAAATTCCTAAACTAATCCTTGCAAAGTTACAGTCTCCAATTTAACTTCTGTTCCTGCAAAATAAACAAAAGAAAATAAAAGAAAGGTGGGTGAGTGGGGATTAGTACCCTCAGATTTGCAGTGTGATGCACTGCTAATCTCATCACTGGGTTAAGTAAATTACTTGTAGTATCTATTCAAATCAGTGGAAGTGCCTCAGACCAACATCATGGGCAAGTATCAGGTAATACAAGTGGCAAGCCAAAATTAAGTACAGCACCAGGATAAGACCAAGTGCAAACCGAGCATATCTCCCAGGAAATATCCTAGGCAACGTAGGCAAGCACACAACACACTCACCATCACACTTTAGTGCTGTCAAAACCCCTGGTGTGGTATACCACACCAGCCGCAAGGGGAGGGAGTCATATCACATTTTCCCCTGTTCACAGCTCGAGTTGCACAGCTCCAGCAAGAACAGCAAGAACAACCACCAGGAAAGCACAACACCACAACTCAATTCATCCAGCAAAGATCTGTGAGACCATAGATCCAGTAGGATTACAACAAGGCCAAGCCACTAGCTGGGAAAGCATACCTGGAGCAAGATCTTCACAAGGCCAAGCTACAAGTGGAGGAGCAAGGCTGAGGAGCAAGCAGACCACAAGCACACAAACCATCCATAATCATCAAGCCCCAGGTTGTTAACTACACAGCATCTAGCAAGCAATTGCTAGATTATGCACAGAAAGCAGGCTGGGGTTATTTTCCTCAGATAGGCATAGAAGTGCTATGCTAAAGTTCATCACTGGAAATTAAAATTATCAAATCTAGCATCTGTTCTTATTTAAACTTGGGCCTCAGGCTTTGCATCACTGGCCAGTGATTTAATCAAGATGGAAGCAACTGTTCTTAATTAAAGAAAGGCCTCAGGCTATGCATCATGGGCTTGGGGCAAAGGAAACAAGTGGAAATATCTGTTCTCAATTCAGTAGTACCAAAGAAGGAAAAAATATCATAAGTAGTGCTCTGTTCTTATCAGTTGATACCATGAATTAAGATAGAGAGGTTTATAGCAAAGGAATTTTGAGAAAAAGCAATAGCTAGGAGCACTGGTTTATGCCACACACACACACATGGTTGCTGGGCACCAGATCCAAGGATCTGATACCCCAGAACCAAGAGAATCAAGAAGTGAAAACAAATAGATAGATGCAAGTGTTAAGGGCATATTCTCTGAATAAAATTCAGAGTAACACCTCTCAATCATCTAGCACATCCACAGAACACTAGGAATTGTATACTTAGTAATAAGGATTGTTATCCAATAACCAGTAACAGGAACCCATCACTTGGAGCCAACCCTAAGGGTATCAGTACACAGAAGCAAAACTGG